>PISX010008826.1:0-79447 GCA_004024625.1 Mellivora capensis | reverse complement strand
AAAAATGTCCAGAATGTAAATAAGCACTTCTGTTTAATAGTTTTCTTATTTATTTGGTGGATATTGGAGTATCACCAATTTGATAAAGAAGTTGAATATATATTTTACTTAATTTTTATTTCCAAAGAGTCTTTTCTCTTTTAATTCTCTTTCTCTCTTCTCCTTCTCCCACCCCTCTCTCTTTCTGTCTCATTGTTTTTATTCCATAATCCCATAACCTTCTGCTTACATAGAGAGGATATTGCAATAAAACAAAGTTGTGCAAATTCTTTAAGCAAAAGTCTAATACCTTAAAATCAAACAGGTCTATGAGCTATCAGGCAATGATGATTGGAGTGGTATAAATATCACTATTCATAGCTGGAATGAAAAGATTTCTTTTTGATATTAGAAATAATTTGGCTGTCATTAAGAAAATTTTAAGAAATAGACAATTATTATTTATTTTTAAATAGCACTTTATAATGTATCAAGCATTTTCAATGTCCTCTCATGTATTCATCATAGTACCTCTCAGACAGCTATACAACATAAATCATTATTTTATACACTAGGACACTAAGGACAGGAGAGACACATGACTTTGTCCAGTGTGGAAACCAATTCAGGCTTCTAAATCTGGATCTCCGATTTCACATCCCTCGCTCTCTCTACTACAGCATACTAAAGTCACTAGTGAAAAAGCACTCCATATGTCACACAACATGCCATAAGATTGTCCAACTATTTTGAAGAAAATCTCCTGGAGAAATCAATGACCAAGAGAGAATTGCAGAAAGCAGATGGTGTTATCAGCACACTTCTGGTGTGGCATCTGTGGTTACTTCTGTGCCTCTAGATTGGATTGTACTTACATCAAAAGAGCCAATTGTGCAAAAAGAAAGACAATAATAATAAAATAAGAAAAAAAAACCTTTCAGCACAGGCACATTTACTAATTACAGAACTGCTGATGGATATTAACCATACTATGTGGTGTGTATGGTGTGGTGTGGTGTTGTGTGTGTGAGTGTGTGTGTGCGTCCTTGAGCATTAGCAGAGTCTTACCTAATGCTCAGTGAATGCTGTAAAGCTTGGAAGCCCAGAGGCCAAAGGGGCCCCAAGAGACTCACCTAGAAACCACAGTAATGGAGTTGCAGTGGTAACCCCCTACCTAATTACAGATGGTGCTCAAGGCAAAATCCCATTAAGACAAGTTTTATGGGTTTGTTGTGGATTGGCTGTTAGAAATTACACCATTAGTACACAGAGCCTGAAGTCGGAACAGTACTGATCTCCAGTCACTACAGAGAGATAATAAATGGAAAAAAAATTAAAATCCCACAAGCCCCACACTCCAACTTAAACAGGATTCTATTGTAAGAAAGTATGCTATAAGTCAGTTAAAAAATAAAAACAACTCTAATTGCAATTAACATATTTTTAGATCTCTATTCCAAAACACACGCACCTATTTTTTTTTTCATTATGAAAACAAGCTAAAAAGATAGAATATGTGAGGTTCCTATGATTTTCACTTTGAAGCAGCATATTTTTCTAGTCAGGTCACTGACGCATGTCGCTGGACTCTCAGTCCTGTCTTGGACTAGATCTGTGATCGATTTACGTGGAGGGAATGTCAGGCAAATATTGACTCTATTATGATGAAAGAAGGATTTTGCCCCCTGGTGAATTATGCTGGACCATGTGTCTAAGACCTTAAATAGCTTGTTTAACTTAAGGTCAAGACTAGAAGCATACCTACTCTCTCACTTTTCCTTAAGTCTGTCCTAGGACATTTAGGCTCTTTGTAATAACCAAGGAAATCTCAAAGGAAAAACCAAAGTAGAGAAAGCCAAAACCTAGAGCAGAACAGGGCTGAAATTCTCAGATTATGTTTCTTCTTCCTGAACTCGAGTCTGGTAGGTCCACAAATATTTCCTGTAAATGTCCAAGTCGCAAATGCAAATCCAGCTTTGTAGGCTATAAGACTTCCATTGCAACTTTTCAATTTTGCTCCTGCAGATGAAAGCATTCATAGACAATCTGAAAACAAATGGACATAGCCGTAGTTGTTGTGGAACAGACTGGATGTGGCCTGTGGAGCCCATTTTTTTGGCCACCATCTAGGTCTTCAATAAGTGGGCTGCTCATCCTGCCACAAGGGGGTTCCCTCTCACCTGAAGAAACTGTAAGAAAAGCGAGGGAGGGAGGGACTATTAACAAATATTTCTGCATTCCACACAGAAAACAAAATAAGGGACCACTTTTCTCTTCCTTTCATTGTTATACCTGATCCTACCTCTATGGCTTAATTTGTTTTTATTTCCTTGAAGCATTCAAAACTACTCTTCAGAGGCTGAGTTTGTAGGCTGTAGCTTTAGTCTGAATTTTATTTAAAATTAAATATAGTAACATAGAGTCATTCCCAAGAAATATATTTAATACGATTTTATATTAAAGATGACTATACCACATTCTAAATTCTTGATAGTCCTTGCTTAAGTTTTTCATGGCGTAAGTCAAGAGGTGAAGAGAAGTTATCATGAATTAAGTAGGAACCTTGACAAGCATTTTTTATTCCTTGAACTGATTAAAGGTCATTCAGTTAGCTTGTGAAAATTGAGAATCATTCAGTATTCTCGACTATAGTTTTCTTTTCCTATTCACCTAAAGAGAGGGTAAGTTGGCTTCCTGACTACCTATCTCATCAGCACCAACAGCTTCATCCTATGCCCTGAAATTATTTAAGGCACGACTGCCTTTAAAATTCATGAGCCCATATTTGCCCTCAATGTTCCAGTCTTTGATCTTTCACCACTGATTGTTCTACATCATCAAAAATCCTCAAAGCTCCTCCGTGAATCGTGGTCAGGTCCACAGACGCACTGCAAAATTTGATCTTGAAACCGCACAATTGAAAGACTACATCTCATCCCCCACTCGTGCACTTGTTTAAACATATTCATAACACTTCAGAATGGCTTTTGCTGTTATTCAGTAAATTATACATGATACAACTTTTAATGTTTTAAATGAGAGAACTGACAGTCAAAATAGAGAATTCCAATTAACACTGAATTTTTATTTTATCAATATTTTAAAGGATTTTAAGCATCAGATATGAGGTGTGATTCTAAAGTGTGACTTTAGTCACAAACCCAAACTTTCACATCCACATGGCTCCTGTCCTTCTATTTGATTCAACAAACATTTATTATGTGACTATTATATGTCTGATATCAAGCCTTATAAAATTGGAAAGGCATATTCTCTAACTTCTAAGAGCATGAAACTTTGAAAGGCAGTTAGGGTATGTGTTTTATAAATTTAGTCAGTTCATTTGAGTCATTTCAGTGAAATTATTTTTCAAGGGCAAGACCTCTGAAGTAATAATTCATACAAAAAAATAAATCGTATTAGATTAGAGGAGTTACCTTTTACCCACTGTGCCCCACTTGCCTCCTGTCCCAACTGCTGAGAATCCTGCAGAGGGACTTCAGTGCTTTGAAGCTGAAACATTCTTGAGAAAGAGACCAAAACATTAGACTGAATTAGTAAACTGAGAAAGCCCAAGGCACAAACAGGAAGCTAAATGACATATGTTTATTTATTTGCTGCCTCTCTCAGTGTATTAATTAGGATCTCATTGGTTTCAAGGGGTGGAAACCCAAGTAAATTAGTGGAGAGAGAGCAGAGAAATATATTGACTCTTGAAATACATGACTGTTGAAAACCAAGCTATAAGGGAGGCGGTAACTCTGAAAATCGCCGTCAAGACTTTTCTATTATCTTTTGTCTCTGTTTATCTATGGCATATGCTTCAGTATCACTCATGCTTGATCTATAGGAATCATGGCTGTCAAGAAGAATAAAGTTTTGTATCTTGCCATTTTTATAGTAGAGAGACTTTTACAGATTTCTTAATCCCCTCAAGTTCTTAAAATCCCAGGGAAGGAATTTCATTGGCTCAGTTTTATACATTCACATCCCAAAGCAAATCGACTGTATTTATAAATATGGTAGTGCCTCAGGTGGTCATGCAGACATAACAAAAGAGGGCTTTCTGGAAAAGTGTGAGATAACCACAGACAAAGACATCTATAGAGATCCACTACAAACATATGAAATGTAAATATTGCAAATGCTAATACCCATAAAGGCAAATGTAAAATAGTTGCTGATTTGCAATTTGAATGGAGAAACAAATTAAAGAGATGTAATATATTATGACTCTATTCATCATCTTGACACATTTTCATATGCCTTCTCTTTGGTTCTAGTGAAACTAGGAGGAAGTTTCATGTTGACATGAGTTTTTCTGAGGTAGGTTTTTGGGGATGTTAGGATAAGGAGCAGTGTGTGGGTGCAGTCGAAAGATAATTTCTTTTTTTGATGAAAGCACTGTTACCATCTTAGTTAAAATTCATGAAAATGTCAGCTGTAACTCAGGTCTCCTTTACTTCATCAATTTGCCCTTCAATAATAGAGAGTGATGGGCTTCATTAGAAGGAGTGAGCCAGAGAATGCATGCTGTGTGTACAAAATTTGGGGGATCAAATATAGAGTGAATCTATAGTAGTATTGATTGGCAATGGCATAGCCTTGTTTAAAGAGTTTTTCTTTGTAAGTCTATTAGGTCTTTGTAAGTCTTTGTAAGACTATTAGGTAGTTTATTTTTAAAAAATGTGTATTTTTAAGATCTTGGATAATTTTTCACAAAAGTACTCTTAAATACATTTTATATCTTACTAAATCCTCTAAACACTCATTGAAGGGAGAAACTTAGAATCCCAAAAGAGGAAACAATTAGTTGCTTTAGTTTATCAAAAGTGGAACTTAGGGGAAAAAATTCACTTATGGTAATAATTCCTAAATGAAGTCTCAGACTCACCTATTGTTTCAAGGATAGAGGTTGAAAAAAATAACCTTGGTTTTATTTATTAGACCTCACATAATATTCATTACTTTAAGCAGATAGTTTAAGCATAAATATAACAACTACATTGAATGCTATTAGAAAGGATTTTTGTCTTTGTTGGATGCTTTAAATATGTGAGAAAGGGTTTCTTTCAAATATATTCTGAGTACAGCCAATTCTAATATAAGATGATGTATGTATTCCCCCAGATCACTGTGCTGTGTAGAATTGCACAGTAAAAGTCACAAGGCATATGGGGAAAATGAGACTGGGCCACAACACTTAAGAACTTTATTAGTGCCACTTTTAAGAAAATATAAGAACCCAGTAAAAGGAAGCAGCACACTTTCACACATAGTAAATGGTGAAGAAACATGGGAATATTGCCCCAACATGGCACTTGACCTTGAAAATGGCTGCAAATTCGTTTGTGGATATAGACATCAGAAACTCTTTTAGTTTTCTATTGCTGGCATACCAAATCACTACAAACTTAGTGGCTTGAGACAGCACCCATATTTTATCTTGTGGTTCTATAGGCCAGACGTCTTGCACAGCTCAACTGCATCCTCTGCTCAGAATCTCACAGGTAATATCAAGGATGTCCTTGAGGCTGCAATCTCAGTTAAAGCTCTGGTTCTCATTCAGGTTCTTAGCAGAATAGACGTTGGGGTGGCAGGATGGAGGCCTCCACTACCTCCGGCGTGGCTGTGTCCTTCACAGCCAGCAGGACAGCATCTCTAACTTCTTTCATCTTTGACCTGAAGATTCTCTTTATAAGGGCTCACATGATTAACTAAGGCTCACCCAGAATAATCTGACTTAAATCAGTGAAAGTTAACTTAGGGATTAATTAACGTCGATTAGGGAACTTAATTATATCCGTCAGTTTTCTTCACCCTTACTATATAATATGTCATAATCATAGGAGAGATAACCTATCACCTCTGGAAGTTATAAGTCCCTCCCACCCAAGAGCAGAGAATAATATGAGGACATGAGTCATTGGAGGTCATCTTTGAATTCTGGCTAAGACAGAACAGTTGCTGTTTGTGAGTTATTGTGATGCAGTAGAAGTAGGGCTAATTGAGATTGGATGGAAAGTTCTAACACAAGATGTGAACCAATGGGGCTCATAGCACACAAGTGAACTGAGGCAGCTGGTAGATGTTTGAGATGTGCATATGTGTGTGTTTTGTGTATTCCTACATGGTGGCTCTGTTCAGCTGGGTGTACTTTTTAGCATTCAGCTAGCGTTTCTCACAGATGAAATCATGCATAAGCAAACACAAAATTTGTATTACATTCAAATTGTTCCTTAATATATCAGTTGTGTTGGGACTAATGTGCATTTTTAAAACAAGCATTACAGCAGAATGAACTATACATATTTATCTTTCTATCACTTTCAATACTTAAAATAATGTTGGCATATAATGGAAGTTTTGTAATGCCTTTTAAATTGAATAGAATTGTAATAGACTCTGGAATTTGAGAGAGGTTCGTGAATGGGCTTTATTTCAATCCATCAAGTCCTTGCTGAGTTGTGTTCATGATTTCAAAGAGCCATAGAGGAAGAGAAGTGGGCTGAATATATGATCTATCTACATAATCATGTAGAACTGACAGAGAACAAAAGAGGAAAGATTCAGGAAAGGATATTGTAAAGGCAGTATCGTATAGTTTGGATAGCTGAGTTCTAATTTGAAGATTACCATTATGATCTCCATTAGGTGTATTTTGTCTGGGTTCTAAAATATGTGTTTGGGACAAAGTGATTTTCTAAGAGAAAATGAGTTTCTGTAACAGAAATGTTCAGAAAGACCTAAATAGGTGTGCCTCTATTTTTCACTTGTGCTATTTGGAAAACTGCTGCTCAGGTAATTAAGGCTCCACATTATATTGAAGAAATTCCAGCACATCTCCCCAACAGAGCTTCCTCATCAGAGAGATGACCAGGGGCCCAAGTGAAAACAGCCAGGTGTTAAAACAAGCCATGTCAAAAATATTTGACATCCGTGCCACAGCAATATTAGGGATGCATCATGTAGACATGATCTCATGGAAATCTTTCAGGAATGTGGAAAAGGCAATAAGAAAACAATCCTCTTTGAAGATAAATGATGGGTGACCATCCTTAATTCAAGTTAGCCTCTGAATTACCACAGAAATAACTAAAGATGTGCAAAATAGGAGTATTCTTAGTTGTGAGATACAGAAAGGAAATACCATAAAAACAAGACAAATGTGAAAATTGTGTGCAGTGGGCTTTAACCAAAGGAAGTGTTAAGCTATAATTTAATAAATGCAACAGAAAATGCTTTCCTTAAATATATGGGTTAAATGTGGCATTGAGAAGAAAAATTTTGTGTTAATTAGAAAAGAAAGTGGGAAAATAAAATAAATGCAGTGGCTAAGAGTAAACATGAAAAAGACGATCAATGAAATTTGAGTGCTAATGAATTCAAATGATGTTACACAATGAATTTCCTTTAAGTTTCGTAATGGCATTGTGGTTATGTTAAAAAACTTTTTTTAAGGATTTTATCTTTTAGAGAGCCTGCTGATGCAATGACATTGGAGGCCTGGGGAACCATTGGGAAAAGTAGGTAGAGGAGTAGATGAAGCTTTGCCTGTGTTGATGAGTGAAAGTCTTTGAGAGATTCAGTAATTTTTCTGCTAATGTATATGTTTTCATTCTTCCCTGACAAATAGAAAAATGAGTCCAGTAGCAATGAGCACACCCAGCACCCAGATCTTAGATTCTAATGCCATTCTCAATAAAAATACTCAGATGGACAATTCCATCTGGCACAGGAATATACACAGTGAACACGGAGCATCTTGTAGTATCAGAAAGTAAAGAAGAGCTCAAAGGCCAAAACAAAGGGGCATGTCAGTGGGACACAGGAGCCAACAGGAAAGAAACATAATTGCCAAAACTGGCACAATTGGGGCAACAAAATAAATAATGTAACCTACAGTATAAAATTAATGGCCCTGAGTCCACTTGATATAAACAAAAGATCAGATAGATAAATAAATGGGGAAAGAGACAAGCCTCCTGCACAGAAGAATTCCAAATCATTTACAGATGTTAACTCTTCCAGGAGATGGAGCTGAATTTCCTAACCCTTGAGTGTGGAGTATACTTAATGACTTGTTTTTACAGAATAGAGCACAGAAAAGGGGTTTGGGGTGGGGACAGTAAAAATAGTAGAAAAATATGGCAAGCAGCACCTCTGCCAGGTGACCAAGATTAGCATCATCTGTGGTACATCATCTTAATAGCATGTACACACTTGATATGATGTAATGGGGAGAACTTTGCCTTTGGTCTTCTCACCAAAACCCAAGGTTCCAGTCTAACCATAAAAAAACTATCAGACAAATCCAAACTGAACAACATTCTACAAAATATCTGACTAGGGAATCCCAAAACTGCCAAATCATAAAAAATAAGCAAGATCTTATAAACAGCCAAGGGAAAGCTAAAGGGATATAGTGACAAAATGTAATGTGATCTCCAAAATGGGATCCTGGAACAGGAAAAGGACTTTAGGTGAAAATTAGTGAAATCTGAATATAGTATGGAGTTGAGTTAATAATGACATATGAAGGCTGGCTTTTTAGTTTTGATAAATATAAGAGAGTAAAAATGGGGAAAACAGGATGAAGAACGTATGGGGAATCTGTACTGTCTTCGAACTCTTCTGTAAATCTAAAACCATTCTAAAGTAAAAACAAAACAAAACAAAACAAAAACAAAAAACCATGCAACTATAGAGAGGCCAGGAAAAAATGTTTCAGATATATAAATTAATTAAAATGCGGTAGAGATAGGGACTAGAATAATGGTATTTTGGCAAATGAAATGGAATGCAAAAACAATTTTCTGAGAATCTGCTATGGACTAGAGGTTATGCTAGATGCCTCATTTTATGTACTATATTTTATTTTTTGCTTTTTCATTAGTCTATGTTTAGACACACAAGAAAACACCTTTAAAACAACAACAGCTCCTAATAGTTACCAGCCTAGTCTCCCAAATTACAAATAAATCACATTGACAACTTTTGAATGTCATTAGGGTTTACATATCACCTAGTGTGACAGCTGTGAAAATGAAGTCTTCTCCAGGTTCTGAAATAAATTACTAAAACCTCAATGTCATTCTTTTACACAAGTACAAAACCTCCAGAATTCTATAGGAAACTAAACCATTATTTCAAAACCAAGTATTCATGCCCGAAGATTATAAAATGGGTGTCTATGGTCTAAAACTGTGCTAAAGAACTCAAAGTGTTGTGGAAGGAACTTCTGGAAAGCTCAAATTTAAAGCCCCTTAGCTGAGACTAACAGAAGGTTACATCAAAGTTTTACCTTTTGAGGAAAAATATTTTATTGCTATAGAAAAGGAAGAGAAAGAAGAGAGGAAAATGTGGAATGGCTGCACATTAACCATTTCCATCAAGACTACAGTGTTGTAAATGTCTCCTGCAAAGTGATTTTTATTATCTGTAGGTGCCAGAAAAGGATCCTGCATTGTTCTTTTGGAAGAGCTATGGGGCAAAAATCTCATTGGAAAAATATCTAATTGTATTCATTCAGAATATTTATCGAGAGTTCATTATGCAAAACACTGGGTTAGGTTAGTGGAAATAAATAGTATTTCAAGAAAATATAAATAGATAAAAGATTATGAGAATTTTTAGAATTGTAGCAACAAAGACAATGTAGTTACTACATTACTTAGAACTGGACAGAGGGAAAACACAGGCTAAGAAACAGAGTTTCTGTCAAATTGAAACTCAGTCTATGACTCAAGTCTTATCAGAATATATATGTATTTTTAGCCTTCAACTTCATTTATATGCCATGGTATGCATTGGATACTGAATGATACTTAAGATCCATTTCGCAGAACCAAAGAGAATAGCCAAATAAAATAACTTTAAAATGATTCCATAATATATTTCCCATAGCAAGGCATTCACTGGAAGGTGGTTCAGAGTCAGAGGTGGTAGACTGGAAGTTCAAAAATGTCAGGTCCTGGGGCGCCTGGGTGGCTCAGTGGGTTAAAGCCTCTGCCTTTGGCTCAGGTCATGATCCCGCGGTCCTGGGTTGGAGCCCCACATCGGGCTCTCTGCTCGGTGGGGAGCCTGCTTCTTCTCCCTTTGCTGTTCTGCCTGCTTGTGCTTTCTCACTGGTTCTGACAAATAAATAAATAAAATCTTAAAAAAAAAATATCAGGTCCTTATCAGCATCTACAATACTCTCAGAAGTCCCTCCAGAGTCATAGGGCAGAACCTGTACCTCCAAACATATGCCTTCACCCAGCCATGTTCAAAGTCTGCCGGAAAGGATTAACTCAGGAGGCATAGGTGGGCAAACCCTGCATGTTCCCAAGAAAGGCTTGCTTTCAGGACTGGCCGCTGGCCAGCTCTTGGGAGATGAACTCTGACCCCTTGGAATATTCTGGCTGATTCTAAAAAATATTTTGTGTGTTTCTGTTTTGTATGCCAGGGGCCTGAGGCTATGAGGTATCACTTTGATTGGATGGTTCATACTAACAATGTGGTTTGCGGTGAATGTTTTTGCTCTGGGGCGCTGGAGTCTCAATAGCTGTATGAGTCACAGAGGAGCTCCAAACATATGTGGTGGGTCACCCTCCAACCCCCCGTCCGAAGACAGACCTGGACATGAAGGCTCAGTGAGCTGCCCTCGTTGGCAGCACTTTGCATGTGTGCCGTCCATTGTTGCTGGAAGAATTCAGCATTTGGTGTGACTCTGCTGAGAAAGGACACCTCAAAGCTTAGACCCTGTTTCTCCTAAATTTCACCATAAACACCTTCCTCTTTGCCAATTTTCATCTCTATCATTCTGCTGTAATAAACCATCACCCTAGACATAACAGCTTTTCTGAGTCCTGGGGCATCCACTTAGTGAATGATTGAGCCTGAGGATGGTCCAGCAAAGCTAACGTCAGGGGTGGGAGGCAAGGAGGAAACCATTATCATTCATGTCTCTCATTATCACAGAGGGAAATCTTTTCCAGAATTCCCCCTGAAGACATCTTAATTTTCAATGATCAGAGCCAGGGCATAGGGCCTTTTCTAGCAGCAAGTGAGGTAAATTGAGTGCATGGTAGTTTTAGCCCCTTTCGTGTAAGGTAGGCTGTTATTAAGGAAGATGGGGCAAGGAAATGGCTGGGAACCAGACCACCAAGAGTGATGACACTGAGGATTTCTGTTCCCTCTATATTTTTATGGCCTCCCCTTTTCTTTTTATAGCCAGTCTCATTTATCCCACTTGTACTTTCCATGGGGATAACCTTACACATCCTCCACTTGCATAGTTTATATGATAAGCCAAATATATTCCTAGAACACATGGACACATGAGACATAAAGGTGAAATTCTGAATTTTGTTAAGGAATTTGACCCGAGTTGGTGCATAGCTATACACAGGAAATTTAGTCTAAATCTGAACTGACGGAAAGAAGCTACAATATTATCATTTGATTGCACCTCAAGTTAAAAAAAAAACTTTAGCATTAAATGAAATTTCAAACCATATTATTTATTTGCTACAAGTTTATTGCTCCTTTGTGATTTTTTTAAAAGATTTTATTTATTTGCAGAGAGAGAGAGACAGCTAGAGAGGAAACCGAGGCAGAGGGAGTGGGACAGGGAGAAGCAGGCTTCCTGCAGAGCAGGGCACCTGATTCGGGGCTCCATGCGGGGCTGGATCCCAGGACCCTGGGATCATGACCCGAGCCGAAGGCAGACGCTTACCAACTTAGCCACCCAGGTGCCCCTCTTTTTTATTGTAATGGTTAATACATTACATGCAAAACTTTCATAAATGAGTTAGGAGGACAGGCATTTTTCATGAAGGTATGTTTCTTAAACATTGGTGTGTTATGACAGTATTTAGGTATTATTGTTTTTTAACATACCACTGTTATTGTTTTGTGGAAATGTGATATGTGAATTGTTAATCCTGGAAAACCAACCAATACCTTAAAATATCAAATGGTATGTTCAGCCCTCTTCTCTGCCCCAAAAGGAAAAAGATTCTGCCTTTCCTATTATCATCAAGATTGCAGGCTAAGTACCAGGCAGAAAAGATACAGGACCTTTTCCCTGAATACACCTTTGCAATACAAAAATGAGGAGGTAGAGGGCGCTAGTCAAGATGATGCAAGTAGAGAAGAGGAAAAATAGAAGAAAAATGAGAATCAGTGTGTAACTTCCTGCTACTCTGCCACAGGCTAATCCTGAGATGAGGAAGGATGGGAGGGACCATTAGATACTTGACTGGGATTGACATGAAATGGAAGGAGGGTAAATTGGGGGCTCAATTTTATCATCTTGAAGTATGGTACTCAGTAGGCTTACAGAGATGGGCACATGTTGATATATGCACAGTGAGGGATCCCAGACATCTCCCTGGGTTTTCCATGTAGGGAAATGGCCTGGAAGAAGATCCAACAGTTTTGGATGACACCGAGAGAAACACAGAGCTTAAGAGGAGTTAGTACATCGAACAAAGGCACATAATGTGTGTAACTCTGGTTAAGAACACAGACACTCTTTTTCAAAAATGACAGTGCTATGAAATCCAGGGAAAAACTGAAAGAAATATGAAAAAAATTTTGAATTGAAAAGATTTTGGAAAGAGTTCTGAGAATTTAATATACCAAGCGTCAGAAGACCCTTGGGCAAAATCAAAACTACCCCTGGTTTTGTAAATAAAGATTTAATGGAATATAGCCATGTTCATACATTTAAATATTATCTGTGGCTACTTTTATATTACAGTGGCAGAGTTGAGTTGTCGCAACAAAGATTATATGACCCACAGAGTTTAAAGCATTTACCCCCGACCTTTTATAGAAAATGTTGTCCAACCTCTGGTCAACACCAAAAAGGATGTATTAACAAAGGGCACCTGTGTATTAAACATCCCAATAAACAACATGGGCACAGTCTTTCATATACAACTAAATATCTTGCTACAACCCAAAGAAGAAAATAGGGGAATCTGAATATGGGTCTTTTATTTGAAATGTGACAGGTTTATAAATGTTATCTTAGCTGGAATTATCTGCATTTAATTTACCTGGAAATAAGTAGATGAATCTGCCTGCTAAGAAGCAAGCTAGGGTTTCATGTCAGATATCAAAGTCAATTCTAGAAACAGAGCTGTAGGTTTGTACATTTGAGTTTTGAGGCCCTAGAATAGCAGACCATGATATTTTACCTCAAAATAACATGGATCTAAAATTAGTGGGGGTGCGGCACCTATGTGGAGCAGTCCGTTAAGAGTCTAGCTCTTGGTTTTGGCTCTCACAGGGTTGCACAGGGCTGTGAGATCAAGACCTGCATCAGACTCCAGGCTCAGAGCAGAGACTGCTCAAGTTTCACTCTTCCTCTCTTTCTCCCCATCTCGCCAGTGCTCACTCTCTCTCTCTCTCATAAATAAATGAATCTTTAAAAGAAATTAGTGGGGGCATAGTGACTTTTAACACTCTAATTGGACACTAGTACCTTCCAAGTGTATTTCAGATTTCAAAAAGAACTTATGTTGTTTTTTTTTTAAACTTGCATACAACCAGATGCTGGTAATTTTTCATTAATTTTGACTAACCATGAGTATTTTTTTAACCTGTGATCATATTACTCTACCATTTCTCTGGTTAATTATCATAATTCTTCTATTTTATTCTCTCCTCTGGAATTTATGTTCTAGATATATTTTATCTTCAGCATCTGTTCTACATGTCACTTTTTTCTTTTTAATCACTTCCATCTCTTTATTTTTAACTTATGATTGCTGAGAAAATTTATCTTCAAATGCACTGGTTTTGTTTTCTCCAGTTACAAATCTGTATCTTACAACCAAATTACCTTTAAAAGGGCAAGGATTACCTTTCTGTTTTCTAATAAACATTTTCTCAGTGAAGTTTATTTCTCATTGTTTAGTAATTGCTCTGTTTTCATAGAAACAGTGCACCATTGTATCTTGATGAGGATATTAAAGAGATATTTTACAGTTTTCTTCAGTTTTTATAATAACGTTTTAAATAAAATGACAAATATTTAGGGTAGTTCCTTTACTTGAAGTTTTTTCATATAGATAGATAGATATAGATATATATTATTTCCCTTTACTTAGTCCCTCAAAGAGAACATTTTTCTAACCTTCTATGTTCTAAATAGGTAGGGTTGGTCCGGATGGTTTCGATCAGGCATGATGTGAGTTGCTTTGGTAACTTCTTTTTGTTCTGAATATAGAAGAATCAAAAATATATGAATCAAATTTACTTGAGTCTTGTGATATCAGAGATTTTTACTTGGTAAAGCTAAGTATGACCTTTTCTGAGTGACATTATCTCTAAACATTTTACAACAGTCCTAGAGTTTTGCGTGCCTATTTCCTGTGTTACCTCTAAGATTTTATCCTCTAAGAATATAATTAAGGGTGGATGAAATTATACTCACAAGAGATTCATCATAACATTATAACTGCTGAAATATCAGAAGCAATCTAATTGAAAAAAGTAACAAACTAAGACATAGCCCCGAAATGCAGTATTATACCATTTTTCCAGAAGTATATTTATTGATGTGAAACAATCATTATGATACAATAAATGGAAAAATGTTTATAAAATATTGGGCATAATGTGTTACATTTTATTATATACAAATGCCTAATTAAAAGGATACCTATCCTAACTCACTGTTTATAGTATATGGTGGTGGGATTATGGACAGTTTCAAACTACACACACATGACTATACAGACAAATACCCAAATCATGAAGTTTTCATTTTTGTTTTTTTAAATCGGAAATTGTGACTTAATTGATGCATGTAACTCTATCAAAATGATGTATCATTAATTTTTTTCCATAGCATCATTTTGAAATACAGAAATGTATCAAGACTTGTATCCCTAAACTTATACAATGTTGCCTATCAAAGTTTTCATTTTTTTCTGTTCCACTTGAATGTGTATATTACTTGTCATTATCCTATTCTATTCCAGCTGCCATTTCTCTATCTCCTTTTCTCTTCCTCTCTGTATTTCCATCTTCCCCATTAGTCCTCCTATCTCTGTCGCTTCCTTTTCTCTTTCTCTATTTTCAGTTTCTCCTCTTGAATGAGCGTATCAGAATTCCATAATGACCCATTCTGTGACCCCATGGCTTGCCTCCCACTGCCATCAACCATAGGAAAGAGCTATAACTCATTAACCATGAACCCTAGGAGAAAGCTGTAACTCTCAAGTACTAGATTTAAGATTTTTGAAATGCTTGATAGAATTACTGCAAATGAAAAGACTTATACCCTGGTTGGGTGTGTAATTGTTTCCTCACAAGCAATATGTTCTGTCCCAGCATTTGTTCTTGGCTGTCAAGGACAACATTTTCATTTTTATTTTCAAGAAATCATAATAGATGGAAAACAAATAATTATGAAAATTCTAATAATGATTACTGTATTAACAAATGGCTTGACAAAATGATCATCTCTTTTATTATTGTGGCTTGGCTGCACATCCGTTATCTTATTCACTGGAGGTTTCCTTTAAAAATTCAATACTGATTGACCCGTATTCTTATGTCTTTCTAAATGATCATGGTTAACTAAGGGACACTTTCTTAGACATTTCTCTTTCATCTTGTCCCCTGAGTAAAATGTACATGTTTTATGGATCAAATATGAATTTTATATTTTCCGCAAAGATTAGCTACTTTAGATTGTTTCACTGAGTAAAGACATTTTATGTAGATGAATTTATTACTCAATACCATCAAGCTCATCAGCATCCTATCTTGTTATTTAGTCCAGACATTGTGTGAAATGCATGAGAATGGTCAAAAAAGATAGATAATGTCTAGGGGAAGAATGAGATATATTTTTATGCTGGGGAAAAATGAAATAAGCTAGAAAGAGACAATGATATGAGATCAATTAACATTTCACACCACAGTTGTTTTCATATAACAGAGTTTTTCTGTGAACTGAATGACCTTCTAGCATCTTTGTAGCCATTTCATTGCAAAGGCTTCTTCAGAAACACAAAGTTATTATTTAGAGTGATAAGTAAAGAATTTGACACAAGCTCTATCCTTGGGTGCACACCTACTCTTTGTAAGGAGTTCCATCAATCCATGAATAATGAGAAACTGAAAAATATATATGCTTAATAGTAGGCCTTTAAGAATGAATCATCTTCAAAACACTTTTGACAAGTGTGTGGCTCATATTACTTTTACTCTAACACTTCATGGTGAATAGTTTTATACATTATACCCATTTAAAAAAATACTTAACATTTGATGTTATTTCAGGTCACTGAAAACTTGCTAATAGCAGATGGAGTTTGAGTATGTTTTCTAATTCCAAGTCAATGTTTTTTTGCACTGAACCAGCAGCCTTCAAAGACACTGGTGTTGAGTCCTTTTTGCTTGAATATATGAAAATGTGTCATTTATGGGCAGTTTGTATCATCTATACTCTCTGAAAGCTTTATATAAACACTGCTGAAAGATATATAAAGTTTCAGCTAGTCATATTCTCAAGCTTGCATGCCAAGAACACAAATTATTTTTTATTATGAAAATATTATTGCAATGATACATGTAAGAGTATAACATAAGGCAAATATCAAGTGTATGCATAAACCTTATTGGATTGGGACAGTTGTATGTCTGTTTTTTCTGTGATGATTTTCTTCCTTGAGAAACAATTTCTGAATCAAATCTGGTATGATCATTAGGGTTGTAGGTTTCATCTTCTTAAAAAATATATGGCTATTCAGAGAATAAGGTTATATCCTTATAAGTTAACTAACTATGTAACAGAAACTTCATGACTCCTTCCACCTTTGGCCTGTAGAAAGAGGTAAAAATGTAGAATGTATATGGCAAAAGAGGCATTGGTCTTCATCATGTAATTTTTAAGTAAGTAAGTAAGTAAGTAAGTAAGTATTTCCACATAGATATTCCCTGTAGTAAAATAAAACCATAAACAGAGTGGGAAGAAACTTAGAAGTATCAAGTCAGTTCTTGATAATCCTGTGCACAAAATCTCAAACAAATGCCTACCTAGACCCACTATTAAAGCTTCCAGCAATGATTAGCTCATTGATTTCATTAGGTAGCTCATACCAGTTATGTATAGCTTTTATGGCTGGCAATTCCTGCCTACTACTGAGCTGAAAAAAAAAAATACTTCCTTTTAAATTCAACCTGGAGCTTAAGACATACCTCCTACAGTAGGACTTTAAGTCTCTGAAGACACTTTTTTAGGTATCTTTAAATCTCTAACTTTATTATTACATTTGAGTCAGATCTGCTAAGGGTAACTCACTACTATCTTAGTCTTTTCTTTCTAGAGTAAAGTTATTTTTAATAAGTTCTTAACTGCATATTTTCATTAACCTTATATGAAGTTCTATCTAAAGTAAAGGTATGTATAAATTAATTCTATCATTGAATGTTTCCAATAACCACATTATTATTAAATACTCTGTGCCTCAGGTATATGTTTTACTTAAAATTTTAGAAAGTTATAAACATATTTATTTAATGATCCATTACAGCAACATCATCAAACATGATCAAACATACAGCAACATCATCAACATCATCAAACATCAAACATATTTATTTAATGCTCCATTACAGCAACATCATCAAACATCAAACATGACTTTAAGAAAGAACAATAATTTGTTTTATTTCCATCTGATAACCCTTATTGGAATATTCTCTGACAAGTTGTTACACTTGTTAAGTTAGTTGACAGTGTGTCATCTTAGAGACAGATATACCTGTGTTCATCTCAATTTTATTTGTTCTTATCTAATGAATTTAGCCTAGCATTTTAAAGCAGGAGCCTTATGTTGTTTCCATATGCAATATGAGGATTATAAAAATAACCTTATAGTGTAATCATGAGGATATAAAATACATGAAAATGCTTGGCATTTGTTGGTATAAAGTAAAAATTAATTTCCTCTCTTCCTTTTCTCTCTTTTAATAAAGACAGCATGCTATATATCTCAAATCAATCCAGGTTTTGCTATTTTTCTATTTGTTCTTTCTTTTTTCATTAGAAAACATACATTCAATCTTCCAAATAAACACATACTTCTTCTCTCTAACATTCTTGCCCAAAATGGTTTTTCTAAGAAGACTATTTTCACTCTCAGTAAATTTGTAAAACTCCATTAGGCAATTTGCTGACGTAGTTTAATAGGAAGATAAGAAGATCTGTTAAGCATATTCTCATCATACAACAGGAGATATCCCATGACTTTGAACTTGGGGCTGCTGTGCCCCAGTGTAATTGGGGTGGGCTGAGCACTGAACTGGGAGTGTGCTGTCTGAATGGCAATTCTACCATTCTGTGCAAATCTGGAAAGTAGCTTCATTTCTCTCCTTTTCAGTTCCTTGTAATTAGGTGGGAATAAGACCTGTCACTCAGTGTTACTGCAAAGATTAAATAAGATGTTGAACGTGAGAGCTCCTGGCTTTCACATTTTCATTAAATTAGATTCCTACATTTAAAGAATGGCCACGTGATACTGAAACATTTGATGGATTTCCTTTAAATCTTAAAACATTTGAATCATTAGTGAATGGATAGAATAGAATACTCCATCCACTAAGGGCTTCTATGATAATAAAATAATATTATATAATTAAGAAAAGCAGCCTATCACCTTTCCTGGATGCGATTTTTGAATGATAGTTTATTAGGGATGGGATTATAAATATTTGAAACCCAGGAAAATACCAAATCTATCATTTATGTGTAATAAAAATACTTTATGGATGTTTCACCTTTTGATTTATCTCAGTTGCAAAAATACCATGTTTTGACTGCAGTTCAGAATCCTAATTTCTCTAGACAACAATGCCATCCACAAACATTATGAAGCTTAGATAAAATAAGCTTTTGTAGTTTTAATGAATTTTGGTTGAAAGATAAATGAAACAGTTCAACATATATTAATGAGCTGAGAAGCTGTGGAATTTGATTGACAGATTAAAATTATATTAACCTTGACCCACCAAATGTATTAGTTTATTATAGAAAAAGTCACTCCTAGTCCCTGGAAATAGAGCTAATTAACAGACACCAAGAAATGGTAAGAACTCAATTGGATATGATAAAATTTTCAGAAACTCCTTCCAAATGCACTAGGGAAATCTATCAATTTGGGGATAGCTGATATATATAACTTAATAGAATATTTTAAAACTAGGGCAATTTGATTCTAGATAAGTATTCAATGAAAAATAAAATGGTTGTGCATAATGAAAACAGAGTACAAGGCCAGATAAAACTTAAAATAGGAAAACTTCACTAATGGACCCAAATCTCATCCAGGAACTTGTCTCCTAGTGTTATTCCTAGGGCCCCTATGATAGCCACTGGTCTTATGAGGCCGCCTTCATGGCTATCACCTCCCATATCTACCCCCGAATTCTAAACTTTCCATATTCCCCTCGGTGGTCGCACTAAACTATAATTCTTATGAAGGCAAGGACAATGTCTTTCACACTACTGTACTTCCAAATAGGCACGCAGCTAGCCACATAGTAAAATAGTAAAGCACATTTGATAAATGAATGATTGGGTGAATGAATGGTCTGATTGAATACACAAATTAAATTATGAATATATCTTATAATGATTAAATATTATGAATAAGCTCTTAAATAACTGTAATATTCCATCACATGGATGGACCATCATTTACTTAGCAAGTTCTTTTTTGTTGTTGTTTTTGGTCATTGATGTTACTTCTTATGCTTTGCTATTTTTTTTTTATTTTTTTAAATTTACGACTGTTCTCATTAACAGCATTTTCCCTCCTAACTGGAATGACATCAAGAGCTTCCGAGAATGTGTAATTTTCCCTAAAATACTACTAAAAGTATCATAAACACAATGTGTGCAACACTCATTTACATCACCTTTTATTTACTACATGCTAAACTCATAAAATATTGAACATTTCTCACTTCTTTTCTCTTATTTACGGTTCAGAGGCTCATCTCTTGTCACAATATGGTGTGTGCATTAAATTATGCTTTGCTATTTTTAACAACAATTCAGTGATCAACCTTTAATGGAATGCTAATCTTTATTTCTGATGATTCCCTAGGAATAAATTCTTATAAGTAGAATATTTTTGAAGCTTCTGATACTACTGCCAGATTACATTTCTCAAAAGATTAATGATCAACAATATTAACGGTGGATATAGTTTATTTCTTAAAATTTACTTTTAGGTGACAGTGTCGACTCTCATGTTATAGTTATGTGATCTAAGTCAAATATTCTGTTCATTCTCTTTCTCTCCCTCAAATAAATAAAAACTTTAAAAAGATTATTTTTTAAATGATTAAATTTTTTTGAGAGTGAGAGAGAGTACAAGAAAAGCAGGGAGGAAGGGCAGAGGGAGAGGGAGAAGCAGGTTTCCTGCTGAGCAGGGACTAGATGTGGGACTCTATCTGAGGACCCTGGCATCATAACCTGAGCTAAAGGCAGATACTTAATTATCTGAGCCACCCAGGAACCCCAATAATTTACATTTCTTGTTTGATGAAATTATTTTCACTCTTCACCTACAGATTGTTTGCTAGTATCTTTCATTCATTTTTCTGTTGGAGTGGCATTTGATTTGAGGAATTATTTTTATGTCCATATATTCTGCTGCACAATGGCAGAAATGGGAGGTTTCTATCCGAGCCAAGTAGCATACAGATAAAAATAGTCACATGTTCACTAAAGTACATAGGTTTGTTTTTTTTTTTTTTTAATGAGTCACACATGATGGGTATAGGGTAAAGCTTAAGAGAGAGTAAAAGATATGTCTGCTGCAGTCATGAGCCAATTCCTACCAAATTTTGTCTTCTTCAAGGACCTTTAGGAGAAATAGTACCTCCTCTTTAATATTTCTCAATACTTTCTTCTTCCTTAATACTTATCCCTAATTTTTTAGAGAGTTATTTATTTTAGAGAGGGAAAGAGGACAAGAAAGGGGGAGGTAGAAGGAAAGGGAGAGAGAGAGAATCTCCAACAGATTCCCAACTGAATTCAGAGCCCCATCAATGGAAGGCTCAAGGACCCTGGGATCATGACTTGAGCTGAAACCAAGAATGGATGCTAAACTGACTGAGCCACCCAAGCACCCCACTACTTCTCCATAATTTACATAAACTTCTCATAATCACATGCCATATTTCTTTTAGACTACACATAGACTTATTTTTGTCTCTCAATTTCCAGGAGGTCATGTCTAGCACATATCTGACATATTTTGTTGTAATATGTTGTTGCAAATGAGCAAATTATAAGTGAATGAGCAAGTGAATGAATCAGCTAAGTAATTAAGAAGCATTTCCATTCATTTTGTCATTACAGATTGTGAGGATATAAGGGAATAGGAGTTGAATTTTGATGACTAGCAAATCTTAGGGATAAAAACCTGATTCTAGCCTTTGCATGTTTTTTTTCAATATTTTCTAAAAGTGTCCTTTATTCTAATTAATCACTGCTAACAATCACTTATAGTATGGAAACATTTGACATGTTTATAAAGGCTGAGATTTTTTTTTCTTCCCATGTCCTGCCAGATCCTGCTGGTCACTTTACATCCTCAATGGAAACTATTCTTCCAAAAACAGGAATGCATTTTGAGACAGTGTATGGTGGGACTGTAGGCAATTGCCACACCCAAACTCTTACTTCAGCTGAATTTTGTCATAAGGTATGGTTAAAAAATGTATTTCATTAGAGGGGTGGCTACATTGGAACACACATTCAGTGAGAGTATTTACAGACTTGGAATATCAGATATAAGAAAAATCCCATCTTAAAACTTGTTGCCATCTTTACAATAATTGAATTTAATGAGCTTTTCTCCAGCTGTCCCCAAGGAATCTTCTCTCTAATCAAGTCTAATTGGTGTTTTCCCTTGAGGTGAGAATTACGCACACATGCACACACATAGTGAAGAACACAGTATGCCTAAAGATTTTAGAGGAAAGGAAGGTTTTTCTCTTGTTTCCAAGAAATAAGCAAGATTTAGATTGATTTCTGTTAAATTCTGAAATACTTATATGTTCTTTTAAAGTAATGTTCATTTATGATACCTGTTAACTCAAAAGATATTTATAAAAGCTAGCAAAGTACCAGACGCAATACTGGGTTCCAGAGGCACAGAACTGCCTAGCACACTAAAATTACAAAATTGTTATATAATTTATGTAAGCTAAAAGCCCGGCAAATATATTGGAATGAATATTGTTGTTGTTTTTTTTTTATTTTATTTATTTATTTGACAGAGATCACAAGTAGGCAGAGAGGCAGGCAGAGAGAGAGGAGGAAGAAGCAGGCTCCCCGCTGAGCAGAGAGCCCATTTCGGGGCTCAATCCCAGGACGCTGGGATCATGACCTGAGCTGAAGGCAGAGGCTTTAACCCACTGAGCCACCCAGGAGCCCCATGGATTGACTATTGTTTTTACTGAAGCATCTCTATCAGGCATTACATTATAAGACATTTAATTTTAATTCTCCTTAGATAAAAATATAGAAAAAATTCAAAGGATAAAGAATATCCATCTATCTGATACTCAAAATTAACATATAATATCTATAATTTTTCATATTTGCCTTAGATACATTTTAAACAATACTTATGTGCAAAGTTGAACATCACTCCTCTGTTCTTTCTCTTTCTCCCTGCCTCCCAACCTACTTCCCCTCCTTCATAACAGGCAACCAACTATATCACAAATTTTTGACATATCTAGTCCATGTTTTTAATATTAAGTGCTTACTCTGACTCTAAAAACAGTATGTAGTGTTTTTATTTATCTATTTTCACTTTTAACTCTGGTTGAAATAAGGGTTTTTGTTGTTGCTCATGTTTAGAAACAGAAAAATCGCTCTGGAACTTGGTAACATAGTATCAGATTGGTGGTTGTCAAGATGGGGGGTTTGGGTTGGTGAAGGTTGTCAAAAGGTACAAACTCTCAGTTACAAAATAAATAAGCTCTAAGGATGTAATGTCCAGCGCAGTGACTGTAGTTAACAATACTGTATTGTATATTTTAAAATTGCTGAGGGAGTAGATCTTAAAAGTCCTCATCACAAGAAAAAAATTTTGAAACTGTGTGTGGTGATGGATGTCAATGAGACTTATTGTGGTGATTATTTCAGAGCACAGATATATGTCAAATCATGATGTTGTACATCTGAAACTTACATAATGTTACACGTCAATAACATATCAATAAGTTTTTAAAAATTAAAATAAAAGAGTAGCAAGTATAAACTAGGAAGTCATACAGTAGAAAGGAGATGATGGTAGAGTGGGGGTTATATTTATAAATTAGTTAAAATAAAGGTTTTCAATCTCTAGTTTTCCAAACACTAAAAATAGAAATGTTTTATAATTTGCACACTATGGGGTACACTTTAAACTTAAATGATTTTATGAATTTGGATATTTTTTATCTGAAATTTATCAGAGGTTTAGTAACTACCTAAGGGTCTTAACAGACTTTAGCATTTCAACCCTATTTTTTTGAAGAGCTACAGGGTAACTTCATTTTATTTTGAGTAGTTTCTGTCTGCTGTGTTTCTTTAGACAAGTGTTTTCGGGTGCCTGGGTGCTCAGTCAGTGAAGCATCTGACTAGGTTTCTGCAGCGGTCACAATCTCAGGGTTGTGCAATGGAGCTCCTGGGCCCGGTTCAGCGCTTAGCACAGAGTCTGCTGGAGATTCTTTCCCCCTCCTTCTCCCTCTAACTGTTCTTCCCACCATTAGCGGGAAGATGAGCTCACTCGCTCATTTGCTCTCTCTCTTTAATTATTTAATAAAATAAATAAATAAAATCTTTTTAAAGAGTGTTTTGATTATTTTATTTCCTTCAGTTTTGTGACTACACTGTAAAAAGCTGATTGGAAAATGATGTTTTATGAGTTAACATATTCATAATCTTTGTGCAACTTTAATTTTTTTAAATTTATTTTATATTTTGAGAAAGAGAGAGAGAGCACAAGCAAGAGGAATGGCAGAAGGAGAGAGAGATAATCTCAAGGAGGCCCCATGCTCAGGGCACAGCCCAAAGCAGGGCTCCATCTCAGGACCCTGAGACCATGACCCAAGCCGAAATCGAGAGTCTGGCACTTAACCTAGGGAGTCACCCAGGCGCCCCTTACCTGTAACTTTAAAAAGGAAGAGTTTATACATTTTTAAAATGACTAGTCCACTTCTAAATTATTTTGTTGCTTAAATATCTAATAAAATTTTTTCAGTAATTAGTGACTATTTTAGCTTTTTGAACAATGATTCCTCAACTAAAGAATCAGCACTTCACAACTACGTGGTATTTATTGTACTTAGGGTGAACTGAAAAATAATACCTATGATTATTAAAATTTTAAATCAAAATTACAACGTCAAAATAAAAAAGTCTTACTTCTGTGTTTTATAATCTAATATTAAATTAGAATTTAGTTATTTCTGTTCACTTCAGATTTATAAAACCAAAAATTTCCATATTCTTTAATTCCTTTTAAAAACTTTATTTTTTCATGATGAAACCTTTATCAAAGTCACTTAGACATAGATAAACAGACCAAGGAGACTCAGCTCTGGAAGGTCATTTTCGTAGCAACCCTACACATATATTTAAAAGGAATGGCTGTGCTAAATTTACAAGAGGGTTTTTTTTAGCCAGACCAAGCTACAGTTTGAGAGCCAGATTCACTCGAACCCAATGAAATAGTTAATTTAAACAACCCCAATGGGATGCGCATGACTGGAGTAGGGGGACTGGGAGAAAAGGAGATCCTTATTTGCAGACAAAAAAGTCAAAAGCTTCTTACAATACCCACAATTCCTCCCACCCCACGTATTCTCACAAATCCATACCTCAGGAAGTGGAGAACTTGGAACAGTCACAGTCTCTGAAAATTTCCCTAAAAATCATGTCATGAGCCATCTCAGCCTCAGTGAAGTAAGGGAACACTGAGTACAGCATACCAGCTCTAAATGAGTGTGTTTGCCGGGAGATTAGCCTTTTTATACTGATAGTAAACTAAACATGATGTAGGCATCTTATTGGTACTTAATTTGAAGCAAGCAAGCCAACTAAGGAAAATATGATTTGGAAGAAATGTCTTTGAATTCTCTATTGGTTGCCAGACTCATGGGTATCTTATTACTTTATCTAATTCTCATAACAACCATATGAAGGGAAAAAGAAAGAAGCTTAAAGAAGTGTAGTACCTTGCCCAAGTCATGAGACTTGTTAGAAGTGAGCAGGGAATTAAAAGTTAGCTTTCAAAAATCAAATCATAACTACAATAAGGTCTGTTTTAATATACAAGAATTACATGATGTGCTGAATATCACAAAAGACTGAATTTCAATGATAGACACATGTTTAAGTAAACTATAACTATATCCAAAGATTGTATATGCCTATTAATAGGCTTACACATACGGTATGATAATACGCAAGGAATGTTTTTGTTAGGTCAAAGTAGTGAATGTGAGATTGTACATAGAGTATAATTACAATTATATATTTATATTTGATTAAAACAACAACAACAACAACAAAAACTTGGGCATGAGGGAGAAAAAGGAACAAGAACCAACATAGTTTTTATGTTCTTTGGCAATATGTACCAAAAGCTTTTAAAATGTTGGGACTTTTAACCCACTAATTCCATTTCTTACAATCTGTTTTAAAGAAATAATATAAGAAGTGGATAAGCACTTTAAAGATGTTCATGAAAGTGCAAATTGTAAACAACTTAAATATCCAAGTGGGCACTTTAGAGAAAATTATTGTGCATACATAGGATGTAATTTTATACAGTCTTTATGCCATCAAAACTTTTTTTACTGGCAAAGAGAAATGCTTGCAATATAATGGCAAGCAGAATTGCAGTATGCAAAATCCATGTATGGTAGAATCATAAAATACGAGCACAGATAAAAGACTGCAAAGACATATGTTAAAATGTTAATAATGGTTTTCTCTGGATAGTAGGATCATGATTGATTTCCCTCTTTATAACTTTCTGTATTCTACAACTTTCCCACAATCATCACAAAATATTATTATATTTTTATTCCTGCGTATTTTATTTGTTATGAGTAGTATTTTTATTACATATGTTCAGTATACCAGGAAAAACAGTTATTGCCAACAAAATTATTTGTATTTAAAATAAAAAAGTCACCCCATCTTTCAAACTTTCTCTACTATGCTTCATTGTTGACAAAGAAATAAACACATTGAAAAACAGGGACACCTGTGTGTCTCAGTGGGTTAAGCATTTATCTACCTTCTGTTCAGGTCATGATCCCAGGGTCCTGGGATCAGCCCTGCATTGGGCTCCTTGCTTAGCAGGGAACCTGCTTCTCCCTCCACCTGCTGCTTCCCCTGCTTGCGATCTCTTTTTTCTCTCTCTCTGTCAAATAAATAAATAATATCTTTAAAAAGTATAAAAATAAATAAAAATATACTGAATGGTGATTTATAAAGATCCTCCCTAACCCCAGGTAAACTAAACTGAAAAAGGCAGCAACAGTGTCTTACTTATATGTGCATTTGGTTTCCTCAATAAATGCTAATGGAATCAACAACAGAAGACTTGAAGGAAGTTCACAAAGAAAAAACAACAGAAGATGTGAAGGAAGATCACAAAGCAGAAATCTTTTCAACTCATTTGGAGAAGTTAGTAACAGCTCAGATAAATAAAGTTGACAAAAATAACACCCTCCTAAAAACTAAAAAATACAGTAGTACACTATAATAAATATGACCTGTTTCTAAATTCCAAAAAATGTTCAACTTAATTTATCAGACCAAAGGTTAAACAAAAAGACATTTGAGAAAACTCAATATACTGAATAAAAAAAAAAATCAAAGTGACAAAAAGCAAAACTAAGAAAAATTATGAGAAAAAAGGAGTATTAAATAAAAAAATTATAATAATGCTTCTTTCCTGTGATAAGGAATACTTAGCTCAAATCAATTGTAATATTTAATATTTAATGAGCAAAAATCTTAACCATTAGAGTCACAAACACTACTAAGAATTCATCATGAATGATAAATACCCCAAAACTTTCACATATTTTTTAAGGTAATATCTGGAGGTATATTGATTAATTTCAATGCCCACTGAATTTGAGTTAAGCACCTCAGTTTTAGAGATGTTCCTTTTTTTTTTTTTTAAGAGTTGTTTTTTCTAGTCAAGTATAAGTAAGGATTCCCATGATCAGTACTGTTGAACTTTGCTGTATCTCATGCAATAAAACAAAAAAATGAGATATTATGAGTGAACATGGAGGATAAAAAGAGAAAAATAGCTAAGATGATATATTTTACCACCAGGAAAATTTAAAGAAAAAAATTGAAAATCCAAAAAACTTAATAAGACTGTAAATATGGCTGGCTCCAAAAATAAAAACACAAACAAGTTTCCTAGGTTCTAAAAATAACCACTTACAAAATGAGAAGATTGGCAAAGAAAAAAAAATACCTTGTAAAAATGTTAAAACTACTGTATAGGATCTTTACAAACAAAACTGTCTTATTCCTGATAGATTTAAAATAATAAAAGTCTTTCATTACTTTAAGACACTATCTCTGTCTGGAAGATTCAACAGAAGAAGAACATCAGTTCCATCAAAACTGACCTATAGTTTGTTTGTTTGTTTTAAAGACTTTATTTGACAGACAGAGATCACAAGTAGGCAGAGAGGCAGGCAGAGAGGTGCGGGGCGGGGGGGGGAAGCAGAATCCCCACTAAGGAGAGAGCCTGACACGGGGCTTGATCCCAGGACCCTGGGATCATGACCCGAGCTGAAGGCAGAGGCTTTACCCACAGAGCCACCCAGGTGCCCCAAAACTGACCTATAGTTTAAATGAAAATTTTGAACTTAATACATTGATTTTTACATTTGTCTGTATGACTAAATGTGTATTTCAGAATATTTAAACAATAATAGCAAGAGAAGACTACTATGGTATTATTTTTGAATCACAAGTATTTATTTTGAAGACTGTAATGTTAACACTAGAATTTATAAAGACCAATAGGAAATGAAATATAAATCAAAGGAAGATATACAGGAAGGCAAGTATATTCCCATATAGAAAGTATAAATAATTCAAAATGGTTTTGAATTAACTGTTTAACTCTGTAAACAGGAAAGAAAATAATTATCTATTATCGATTGTATGACAAAATAAATTCAGGAGGGTAGACGTGTAATGTGGAAGTAAGTGTATCAAATACTCAAAACTTTTTATCTTTAATGCAGTATATTCTGTGTACATACAGGGGAAATTTTTTCTAAGCCTCACAACAATGGCAATAATCATGAGAAAAACAGAATAGATGTAAATATATGACAAATAGCACCATCAGTCCAAAACAGTAACAGAGTGACAACTACTCAATACCTTTGTTTATATATACATAGACACACACATCATAAATACATATGCATTATATATATATACTTATTATGATTTTATATATGTGTATGTGTTTGTGTATCTATTATCTATAAATGAAATGCAATTGGAGATAAGATTAGAAAAGGTATACATTATTGAAGTTTAAGAAATTCAAATGGCTGAAGAAAACATGAAAAAATAAAATAATTAAATTTCCTAGTCAATGGAATGTGACCTAAAATATGATGTACTACATTTTTGGCTGTCAAATTGCCAAGACCAGTAAAGAGAAAAGATATTGTCTAAGTTATCAAGTGGAAACCATAATATTGTCCTATGTATGTGTATACACATACACATATATGTAGTACTAGTGTCTGTGTATTTTGTATAGATACATATAGATATATAATATATAATGTATATATATAATTTTAAAGAAAAATACTTTAGCTGCAAGTGTATTCTTAGAATAATAATGAAGTGAAAGGAATAGTCTTGAAGTTCTATATAAGAGACTATATTATTTATATTATTTGTATCATAATTTCTATAATGGCATATTATTAGGTAATTAAACTATGTTATAGACGTATATTTATTGGCATAAAATAATTATACATATAGGCATATATGCAAATTGTACAATGTGTAATATATAAACATAATATATATCTTGTTCCTAACATAAATACATACATAAAATATCTGAAATGTCATATTCTAAAATTTAAGAATTATCACCTAGGGATGTGAAGATTTATTTTCTTAATATGCATGCGTTATCTCTCAGTATGAATAAAATATATTTAGGACTTGAAAATAGCTTAGCTCATTTCAAGCAAGAAAATTAGAAAGGCATTCTGATTTGTTAAGATGATAGATGTTTTGTAATTATTTTTGTCAATAAGAATTTTCACCTCAATTTCAAATTCCATTCAAGTTTTTCAAAGTTCATTTTAATTATTCAATAGTTTTTCCTATATTTTAGTTGGAACCATTGCTTCCTTTCCTTTTGTGTTTTTCTTTTATCATACTGATTTTGTTCAGCACTTTTCTTTTGCTACTCTGGAGAAATAATGTTCATTTTCTTGCATCTAACACTTGGTTGCCATGTCCAAAGAATGATTTTTCTTTTTTATGGTTTGTTGATTAAGTCAAGTGAGTACTTATAAAATATCTGATACTTACTTACTTTACTTAACACATTCTGTTTTTTCCTTTTTAAGGAAAAGGATGTGAGACTAAATTCTCAGTTTAAGTCATGTCAAGAAGCTAATATCTCAAATATATATATGGGAACCCATGTACTTAAATATTCCTTAGTAATATTTTCATATTAACTCTGAATTAGAATGGTAATATCACACAGGCCAAAACACACACACACACACACACACACACACACACACCAAAAACCACAACAACAAAACCCTTTCACCAAAAATTGAATTTGAAATATAACATTTATCTACCTATCTGTCTATCCATCTCTCTGCCTTTTCATGGAGGAGAGGTAGGAACATTTGGTCTTCGCTTTGGTTAAATTAACTGTGAAACCGACTTAAAATTAATAAGGTTATTTTAATCACCATTTTACTCTCCTATTTAAAACTAAGGTTTTGATTTTAGTATTGAAAATGTTTCACCATAAATCTCTAAGCTAGAGGCAGCTTAGTTCAAAAAACCAGATATTGATTTTGAAGAATAAAAACTTTTATATAGAGTAAACATATCGCTTTTTGTGTGCAGTCTTATAGAAAAAAAATGAGAAAGTCTTATAGGAAAGAAATGAAAAGAGCCTTTGCTTGAAATATGTCTTTCATTTCAATGGGATTAAAGTGAAAAATAAACTGTCACTTTCAATATTTTCATGATTCTTAACAATTATTAGTGTTTGTATTTGATTTATGTGAATTTAAGAAATGAAAGTGATGAAGATAGACTGGAAACCTAGCAACAGATACATAAAAATAGTTTGACTCCAAAGATCCAAGGATACTGATGGAAGCAAATGGAAGGTCAAGTTAACTGATGATCCAATTAGCAAGGTGGCAGGCAGGCAAAAGGATTGTACTTTTTTTTTTTTTAAGATTTTATTTATTTGACAGACAGAGATCACAAGTAGGCAGAGAGGCAGGCAGAGAGAGAGGAGGGGAAGCAGACCCCTTGCTAAGCAGAGGGCCCGATGTGGGGCTAGATCTCAGGACCGCGGGATCATGACCTGAGCTGAAAGCAGAGGCTTTAACCCACTGAGCCACCCAGGCGCCCCAAAAGGATTGTACTTTAATCTGAGCAGCAGCCCCCTGCCACATTCTCAGTGGATGTTTAAATAATATAGCAGAAAAAAATTATAATTGCTTCTATGTTCCTTTGTGTTTCTTTCATGTATGACAGGAAAAGAGACAAATAAAAGGGAGAGCGGAGTGGGTAGAGTGACAGAAAGGAGAGTGTGAGATTAAAATAGAGAGAGTGATTACAATAAGGAGCAAACAAGAATTTGCAAGCCATGGCCAAAGTTATCGAACCACTGTTCACCTCAGGCATTCTGTCTGTGACCTGCTCTTAGATGGATGACTACAGGGATATTTAGGGAGTTCTGTCATTCTGTCAAGAGATAAAAGATCTGAGGTCATTTGCCGGTGAATGTCCCATCCAGGATCAATGGAAAGGAGTAACTATAGCATGCACACTATTGAAAGCAAGATAGAATCTTAGACTCTTGGAGTTGGATTTCATCATCCCACCACACCAGCCCAAAGATGTCATGCTGAGAAGGCCAAGGTCCACGATATGAGGGCCACATGTTTAGCTGCCTAGCCCTGAGTGATTATTAGAATGCAAGTCTCAGGGCGCCTGGGTAGCTCAGTCTATTAAGCCTCTGATTTTGGCTCAGGTCATGATCTCGGGATTTTGAGATCCAGTCTCATGTCGGGCTATGTGCTCAGAGCAACGTCCACTGTCCCTCTCCCTCTGCTCCCCCACCACCCGTTCATGTGCACACACTCTCTTTCTCTCTGAAGTAAATAGATAAACACAATCTTAAAAACAAAAGAATCCAGGTCTCCTGGTCCTGGATCCAATAGTTCATTTGTTTCATAGATTATTATTCCCACAAATTAAAATTTTAGAGGAGGATGACCCAAAGGCTCACAAGTGACGTGGGAACAAAAGATACTATGTCCTGACCAGCTTACTATTCTACTCTACAATTTTTTTAACATCATGGTTAAGCATGATTTATGTAATTATCAAAAGTTCCTTCAGAGGCCAAAGGTGGACACAGATCTTGTCAATGTTGATTATATTTCCTTTAGGATGTTTTATGTCCTATTTCCTCAGACCCAGTGAGTACTTTGTAATATGTTAATGCACACTGAAAATTTATAACTTGACAAAGGAAACATCAGAAGGAAATAGAGAAAAGTTTTAAAATTATGTACATATAGAAATAACTCTATAAACAACAGCAGAGAATGTCCGTTTCCAGGCAGCAATGGCAGCCAAGTAAACTTTCTAGAAACTATGCAAATTAAGAAAAACTGCATCTATAACCGACCATAATCCATACCAAAATGGAATTGGTAGGAAGATGATGCTACAAAGTCAAATTTATGTAGAAATATGGCAATAAAGCAGAGCCTTTTTTTCTGTATTCCAGAAAAAAGGGTCAGGCAGAGACTGGGAGGGGAGGGTTGCCAAGGGCTAACAAGGGCAGAACACGGGTGAAATCACTTCAAGAAATAGAGGATGTACCATGGTGAGGGAGGATTCAGAACAGATGTGAGTTGTGTCAAAGGAAAGATTACTGAAAATACAATAATCTTGAAATTTCAAGGGAACAAAAATGTGGTCTTACAGAAGCACTTCAAGGGAAGAGAAGAATGAAATGAAAGGAGGAGGCATCATTGGAAGGGTTGTTAGTGAAGGGGAAAAAAGAAATTAAAGATTCACAGAAACAAAAAAGGATGATAAAGTCAGAAAACATGCCAATCCCTTTCCAACAATTCCCTGCCAAGAAGTTTGCTGAATAAAACAAAACAAAATAAGACAAGACAAGGCAAGACAAAACAACTACTTAAATAACAACAGGACAGGCTCTCAAAAAATATAGTAAATCAACTCATCCACTCAGTCCTGCCCAAAAGAATCACCTATTATTGCTTGCCCAGAAAATTACAAGGAATTTAAAAATTTTAAAAAAAGAGTGGATGACATTCCTACAAAATTACATTAACAACAACAAAAAGTATCAAAGAATTTCAGCTGTTGGAATGGAGAAAATTCTCACAGAACTGCTCCATGCAAACAATCTCTAGTCTCAGAGAACTCTACAAGGAAACTCAACCAAATTTTCAGAAACTAGAATCACAATGTTATTTTATATTTTTCCAGAGCATAAAAAAGTAAGATAATGTCTAGGTTCTTTATATGAAACAAAGTCAGCATTAATATCTAAGCCTATACATACACACATACTCACATACACAAAATTACCAATCTCACTTATGCATATCGATGTGAATTCTTAAAAGATTATTAGCAACACACACATACACTCACTCACTAAGGTATTATGGTCAAGTGGGATTTATCCTAAGAATGTAAGAACAGTTTAACATCTGGAAATCCTTGCTATAACTTGCTATATTAATAAATCTAAACAGAAAAATCATGATTATCTCTATAGATGCTGAAAAGATCTTTTATAAAATTCAATATCTATCTCTGATTAAAACACTTAATAAAATAGGAATTGATAAAAACTTGTTTTACATAGTAAAAAGTTTATGCTTCTATCCTAAAGCCAACATTTTACTTATTGGAGAACACTAAAGGCATTCCTACTGAGGATACACAAAAAGGATGCCCAATATCTCTAATATTTAACACTACATTACAGGTGTGAATGAACACATTTAGGCAAAAAAAAAAAAAAAAAAAGAACAAACACGATAAAACAAAAACTGTTAGAGCTGTAGTAGTTGGGCAAAAAATAAAAACATCTTTTTCCAGACAGTATAATACTATTATTGGCCAACCTAGAGTGGGGGTCAGCAAACTATAGCTCCTGGCCTGGCCATCTGTTTCTGCAAAATAAAGTTGTTTGTAAATAAAATTTTATTTGCCTACAGCCATGTTTACTGACTCATGTATTTATGTAGCTGCTTGTGTATTTCAGCAATAGAGTTAAGTGGTTGTGACAGGAAGTTCATTGCCAATAAGGCCTAAAATATCTATATATCTAACTCTTTCAGAAAAAGTTTGCTCTAGAGAATCAGTGATAAGATTAACACAAAAAATAACATTTCTTTAAGGTGGAAGAATAGGAAATGAACAGGCATTGTATGCAAATAAGTTCTAGTTAGACCATTGGAAGAGTAAACCTTATTTATTTATTTATTTATTTATTTATTTATAGAGAGGGATGGGAGGGTGCAGAGGGAGACAGAATCTTAAGCAGGCTCCATGCCCAGCGTGGAACCCAAAGCTGAGCTCAAATTCACAACCTGGAGACCACCACCTGAGCCAAAATCAAGAGCTGAACACGTAACAGGGTGAGCCACCTAGGTGTTCCAAACCCAGTTTGTAATAGCAACTCAAAAAACAAAACACTCTAAGAAAAGTTTAAAATTGATATGAGGAAAAATACCCACATACAGACGGGTATTTAATGTGTGATAAAGGTGGTGTTTCAAATCACTGGGGAAAATATGGACTTCTACACGGGAGGTATTCGGTAATTAGAGAGCCATGCAGATAAAGATGATATTGGATTATTACCTCACCTAAGAATAACTCCAAATGAATAAGATATCTAAATATAACAAATGAAAGACACATAATTAATAGAAGAGAACATAGATTAATTAATTCATAAACTGATAATAGGTAAAGTCTTTCTAATTATGACTCAAAATCTGAACACAAAAATGGAAAGTATTGATTAATTTGACAAGTAATTTCACAAAAGATCAAATAGAGGCAAACGACAAAAAATAATCAAGAAGAAAATATTTGCAGCATATATTACAGATGAAAAACTAATCTCCCTAAAAATATAATGAACTAAAATATGATAAAGAGAAATTTAAAATATAAAAATTAATGCAGAATGGACTCTATTTGGTATACTATGCAGAAAATAAGTAATTTAATAGGGCTGCTGTAATACTGAAATTACCCTAAAACTTAATTGTGAAAGCTAGGAAAATTAAAAGAAACTAATTTGGTCACAGTTGTATGAAGAATTAATGTAATAATCTCCTAAAACAGAAATGCTTTAAAACTTTTCTAGGACAGTTACAACTGAAATTACAACAGAAACCTCTCTCTGGTCAATTTCCAATCGTAAGAAGCTGTGTCTAAAAAATAGGAAAGTTTTTGCAAGATTCTTGGCTATTTGGGGAAAAAACTTACATGTCTTTAAAGTCTTATAATACTGATGATAGTTTAAATAACAATAATAATTGCTATTATTTTTGAAAGCCTAATATGTGCCTGACACTATTTTATATGCTTTTCATGTACTATTTCCTCTAAGGTAGTAAGAACTCATGAAGTCATCACCTCCATTTTATCTGTAAGGAAGCAGAAGCAGAGAAGTTGAGTCACTTCACCAATTTGCACAGCTAGCTGCCAGTGGGAGAGTTAGGACTCATCCTGCTGCAGAATTATACTGGATGTCCAGATCCACAAAAAAGCAGGTTTCTACCGGAACATTTGCAGCTCCTGATATATCTCTTAATACCCTCAACAGAGACAGAGCCAGAGTCCGTGGAGTCATCAGACAATAAAGTTAGTCTTCTACCCACTGATCCAAACCCACAGTCCACTCACTAGCTAACCTTTCCATCCTGGGAAACTGTTCACTGGCTCACCTTTCTCAGTCTCATTTGCTCTTTCTGACACAAAATTCCTAACTGGCTTTATAGTTTGTTTGCTAAAATACATGTTTTGATTAGTTTGTCTTCCATTTTTAGACCTTGAACAACAGTCCTTAGTTTTCTAGTTTGGGCATGCCAAAAGCTCTCTAGCTGTTCCATCCTGCCACCAAAGTTGCTGCCAGGTCCATGATGTCAATGTTACAATGCACGTACTGTTTTTATTGCTTTTAGACTAGATTTTAGGAAGTTAGGAAGACTTAATAGGCCCATAAGGCATAGTTTCTCCCATTTTAGGTCATTTGAAACTGACTTAAGTGTAAACTACAATTTTTTTGGCAAACCTAAAAACAGTGATGTATATCAGGAATTCCCAAAACATGTTCCAAGAAACCACAGCACATCAATAGGTTTAATTTTAAGGGTGAAAAAAGAATTTAGTGGAGGAAGTGGGAGATTCAAAGTGAAATACATTTAGGAAAAGCTGAGTGATTTTGCATATTTTAAACTCAGAAAGTCATAGCATTTTAAATATTCATTATGGCCCTACAAGAGGGAAATGAAATATGCTGAATTTACCAAATATATTTTTTCTCCAAACTATCTTTTAAGGAGCTTCTTGAAGGACTTGTGTTCCTCAAAAATGTTTTTGGGAAATATTGACTTGGAAGGAAATGTGCTAAGAAATGTTGAAACAGCATTTCAGTGGCATGCTTTGGAGATTATTAAGAATCTTTCCTACTGATACATTCAAAGTTGTCCCCAAAGTGTGAAAAGATGTTAGAAATCACAATCAGAGGACTATTACTAAATTTGAACTTCAGAGAAATAGTTGTAATAATATCATCAGAAAACAAGCAAAAAAATGTATGAAAAATTAAAGGATGACTAGAGAGTTGAATCTGTAAATCAACCATCAAATGAGATTAAAAAATGAAATCATTCTATTATTTGGTTATGAGGCATTTATTAGTCATATTTTGTATTAAAAGAAAAAGTTTCACACTTAACCTTCAAATAAATTCAAATACATGTTGTTCACAAGACAAATAAGAAATTATATTTCTTAAAAGTCATATCCAAGTAAAAAAGGGATAATTTTCCAAGAAAGAAAGCTTTTGAAAAATGTTATTGCTAACCTGAGTAGAGATGAAAAATCTCTACTATCTTATTAATCTCTAATACCTTCTGATAATATTAATCTAAAAATTTTTAAAGAAATAATCAAATGCCTCTGAATACAGTTAATTCTTGGTAAATTATTTCAAATCTTTAAAGAGCAAAAAATCTCTAGATTATTTGGCTTAAGACAAGAAAAATATGTAATCAATCTCAAAGTATTCTTCCCAGGAAGGTAAACAACCTACAGCCTAGAAAATCAATACAGACAGGTAAATTCCAGGTTAATTTATGATGTGGGTTAGTTGTATACTTGTTGTTGGCATCAAAATGGTACTGATTAATATATGCATTCACAGAGAAATTTTGGTGGAATTCCACTAGGATCTTTATTCATCATCATCTTATTTTGACACATGCGTGCAGGTCTGTGTGTGTGTTTGTGTGTGTGTGTGTGTGTGTGTGTGTACCTATGTAGGGTATCAACTTTAGTCTAAACTGAGTTCCTGCTCCAGTTAAGGCATGGATCCTCCAGGAGTCTCATTTGTTTGAAATACTTAAGAATTACTGAACGAAAATTCATCCTGAGGACATGGGCATATGTCCTAAAGGCATGACCCAACAATTAAATTTCAGTGTCAGAGATAGAGAAGATTCTGGTTGTGTCATTGCATTCTGTCCTTATTTCTTCCCTTTACAAAATCACAGACTCAGTGTCTGGGTCTTAAGGACTAAAGCTCTAACGTTCTGAAAGAGCTGCTTCCCTCAAAATTCCATGCATATGTAGGTTGCATGGTATTTGTACATGTCTCATCTCTTTAGTACTAGACTAGGAGCAAGGCACTTTTCATTATTTAGTCATGAACCACTGTGCAGCAAACAACTTTCCTCCCTCAAATATGAGTAGATTTACCATGTGAAGAGAACTTTGCAGATTTGAAATGGCTCAAATTCAAATAAGTTTAGAGCACAGCTGGTTCAATCAACCAAAAGTAACTCTCTCAATTAGATAGATTCAAATGCGCATCTTATACTAAATAAAATTAGTTAATTAATTATACATAAGCAAGACATTCTTCAATGTCTGTTGTGAAAGATAAATAAAAATGACCAGTGGATAGAATTTACAGAGATATGCGTTGGTTACTCAAAGCTAGTGTTCTTAAAATTTAAATGGTGTCTACAATGAAGTAAGTTTTCTCAGGAGGCAGTAGGCATTCACCCATGTGCTGGAAAACTGTTAGAAATAATAGTGCGTTAGCAAGAATTCAAGCACCTGTGGGTTACTGGACTGTATGGTGTATAAGGTCTCATTGGACCTGGGATTCTAGGATACTATGATTCTTGTTTGTACAAAATACTAAGTCATCCAATCCCCTATATCTAGATAGAGGCCTTGTCTACTGTGGTTTCTAAACTGATCACTTTTGAGAAGAATATGTTATTCATCTTATTAATTAATCTGTTTGTAATTGATTGGAATGTTTCAACTGTCAAATTGCCACAACAGCTAAAAAGAATAGATCAGCTGATTTTAGTGCGGTGCTTGTAATCAAATGACATTTTGCTGGCAAGTTATGTTAATGTTCCTGTTTTCAAAATGGGCCAAGCATTAACTCTTTTGAAAGACTCTGAATTCTATCTGGTGAAGGTATTCAAAAATCACTATTACAAATCTTTTTGCAAGTAGCTTCAGTGACATTTTTTATTCTTTTAATAAACTGGCTTTTCAACTCAATACACAGTTCTAACCACTTGACTATAAGTTGTTTACCAGATATCCATTTGTAAATGGGTGTGTGTGTGTGAGATATACACACATATACACATGTATAGTACATATGTGTCTATGCATGTTTATATATGTATGTGTATACCGATTCATATACACACATATGTTTATATACACACATTGTTTATACAGGTGTATGGGCACAAATATACATAGTTATGCTAGATGGTTAAAAATAATACATAACAATTTGATTTATGCCTTATAATATTATCTCTTGCGAATAAGTTATAATCTTACAGCTTTCACCTCTTTAGAAAATTAACTTACCAAATATTAAAGAATGGCATGTTATTTTAAAGTGAGACAAGGAAAAATAGTTTGTAACAAAGAAGTTGTTAAAAAAAAAAGAGCCAGACTTAATAACACAAGCTCAGGTAGATATTTTCCCATTATAAAATTTTAGCACTTCATTTGCATTTCTATTTGTAACTTATCTGCTTTTTATAGCATTCTGTGTTAATTTCCAACTTTATATAAAACTTGTGGAAGACAGTAGACTGATTTGCTATGGATAAAAATACCTTGTATTTAAATAACCCTTATAAAATAGATTATCTATACATTTCTTATTAGTGAATTTGTTCTCAAATTGCTGTGTCATTTATCCATCAATGAAAAAGACTGATCATAATAAAAACAATGCCCTATGTAGTATTTGTGTAGCTTGTACAATTTATAATAAGGTCACAAATATTAGCTCATTTTGATACAAATTCTCAGAACAAAGGCAGACTTTGTGACATATGAAGCTAAAATTATTCATTCTCTGAGCCAATGGGCATAGAATGGGAAATAATAGAATGTTCTTCCCTCCCAGTCATTGTTTCTGAATAGGAGGAGCAAATAAATTATTAGAGATTTAAGTATGTATCTATTTTTATCTTAAACCCTTGTTCTGTCCCCAGTGTGTCCATAAATCCAATATACTCTTCATTCAGGTTGTACAATTAAGACAACAATGAATGAACAGAATGTGAAGAGCCACAAGGGTAAAAACACTGCAAAAAATATATTGGTGGTATTGAACCCAATTTTTTTTAATAAATAATTAAGAAGGTGGCTAACTTCTATGCAGAATAGTGTGGGTGGCAACATAACCCCAATTACTTGCATTGACAACTGAATTAATCTTCTTCTTTTCTTCTTCTTTTTTAATAACATATGGGCTCCACTCAGCTGTGGATTATGGTGGAACCTCACTGGGATCACATCTGTCAGGTTTACAGAATGAATAAAAGCACTCGGCAGGTTTCTGTGCTACTGTGTGTGTGAAGGCAGGGGCGAATTAGTGCCAAGTCTATGTCCTTGTCTTGTCCCTAAGATGTTAAAGATCATTACCTATTACATAGATGAACCCCACACAATATTCTGTATGGGAAATTTGTAAAAAGAAAAATGTAGGTATCTAAATGCCTTACACGAAGTTAGAGTTTCTCTGTAGCTTACTCACTCTCTCTCTCTCTCAACCCCCCCCCACACACATACAGACTTTAGACTCTTGGTTACACACACACACACACACACACACAGACTTTAGATTCTTGGTTACATTTTTCCCATGGTATGGCACCAAAAAATCATTTCAACAATAATTTAGACAATAAACACCATAACCTATGCAGTCAGCTTTAATAAAAATGAAAGAGTAAAAAAATTCATTTTTTTACAAAATGACAGCTTTCATCAGATAGGGATATGCTTTAATTTCTACCTAACCCTGGCCAGGCTACTACTATTCATAATTATATTCTGTTCTGTGAAAAGAAAATCATCAAGCTTCAACAATCCATGTGGCTTATCTCAGGTGTGATTTTTCATGAGCTGGCCAAAATTCAAAATATTAAATATAATTTAATTGGCAAAAATTTATGTGGTTCAAAATTCACAGGACACATATCTGTTGTTTAGTGAGTCTTCCCAGAAGGGAATCACCTTATTTAAAACTATGACCCCTTTATATTTCCCTTAGTTAATGAAAGTGTCATTTCATCAAATCTTTAAGAGTCGATCTGAGTTTCAAATCTTTTCAAGTTAGCAAGCATTTTTTATTGGAAACGTTTTGAGAGGGACTCTCTTAGGGATTGTGATTTCTCTACAAGATATACATACTGTTTCTTGTACAAGGAGAACAGTATTTGGCAATACTAGCTATACGCAAAAGAGTTGAATAATTAAATAAAGCAGCTGAAATTGTACAAAAAGTATGCATTATACATTTGTGAAACAGGGATAATAGAATAAATCTAGAGTCTGTACTTTTGGCTTGTTTTGGGTTTGAGGAAGGGAATATTCTGATGAGGGTGCCCAGTGCATTTCACTGAGATGGATGTTCTCTGATTACTTCAATGTCAGAGAGAAGGTGGTTGTGTAAACATCTACTGTCATTGCTTCAATGACTCAGGAAGAGCCCACATTCCTTGAACACTCGAGATGAGGAGGTAAGCTCAAAGCTGAATTGTAGTTGTTTATTCAGGGCAGAGTAAGGGGGTGACTGATAATGCAACCACTTCCATTCTGCGTTAGAAAAAATTTAGCTCTTTGTACTTTAAACTCATGAGCAGGTAGAGGAAAGACATGCAGTCATGCAACCTGTGACATCTCAAATTTCATCCCTATATCTAAAATAAGAGTAAGACCTTGCAGGATAACTTGCTTAGGTAGGCTTATTCCTGAAGTTATGTGATTAGCCTATGTAGCTAATAGCCCCTCTCTGGGATGCTGTTTCCTTCAGTGCCCTGGGTGTGGCTCTATGTTAATTCCCACTGCACAGGTTTAGGCTAATCATTTGTTCTGTGGATCCTTGTCCTTGAGCCCCACTTCTGTTCCTGCAGGCACAACTCATAACAGTAATGCCATTCAATCCATAAAGAAAGGAAGAACAATATGGCCTTTTTATATTAGTAGAATTAAGCCATCAAAAGGGAAGACAATCTTAACAGGGAAGACTTTATAATGAAAAAAAAAAAAAGTATTCTCTTAATTTTTCTAAATGTCAACTTCAACCCCTAACAAGATGGTCCAGATTTGTTCCTTTGTCCAGTCCTCTTTCAGACTTTCTCTTTAGAAATGGAATGAAGAAGGAGAGGTCACAAGTGAATGCTTAGACCCCCTCTAGTGCCAGAAAATTTTGCCAAAAGAAATATGACAGCTTCATACAGGTTTCACCTCTTATAAATGAATTTTCCTATGTATTCCAAAGAATGTATCCTGAGATTCAACATGCATCATGTTCTACTCTTGGCTATTTCTGCTTCTTAATGATATATAAATACAGAATCCATACTTATCAGTGACTGTGAATTTAATTTTAAATACATAGGAGTGCTCCAGCAAAATTGTTTTCTTCTCTTAATACCCTGACAACTAGACATTTTATTTTTTTATTTTGGGGGGGAGGGACAGAGAGAGAGAGAGAATCTTAAGCAGGCTTCACGTCAGCATGGAGCCCAACCTGAGGCTCAATCTTACAACCCTGAGATCATGACCTGAGCGAAAATTAAGAGTTGGACGCTTAACTAACTGAGCCACCCAGGCACCTCTAGACATTTTAAATGGACTGTCTGTTGACAAACAATTTTTTGGAAATCAGTAGATTATATAGCTATATTTAACATAATATGACAAATAGTCATTGAAATCATTCCCCCTTGCATGTGGCAAGTCAAATTTTTACTATTATAGAAAAGGGCAATTTTAAAACATTCATAAGTATCAGTACAGTAATGGGTGGTGGTAAAAAATAATTTCATAAATGTCCCCTGTTGAAACCTGTGCTAGTTTTTATTTTCACAATCAGGTAGAGTTTTCTGGGAAAATAGCTCTGGAGACATGGAATTTTGTGGAAGATAGCTAATAGATCTACAAAGAACTACTATGTATTATAAGAGGTACACATAGATATAGATATAGAGTATATAATATTACTTATAATTTTTGCACATACTATAGACCAATTATTAATTTCTACCTTCAGTTTAATCCTTTATTTAGCATTTGAAATGTTTTGAAAGATTGATATTACCAGAAACAGACCTAGTTTATAAAAGACTGCACTCTTTGGCTAAGTTATTCATAAACCAGTAGAGAAAGGAATGTTTCTGAGCAAATGGTGTTAAAAAATTGGTTAACTTCACATCTGAAGAAATATAGGACTCTTACATAACTCTTCACACAAAAAGAAATAACTTATTAGTTAAGAGATAAAACTAAAAATTAAAATGAAATGTAGATGAATGTTTACACACAGAGAGGAAAGAACTTTAATAACATTCAACAAATACATAGAGAAATACATAGAGAAAACAAATACGTAGAGAAATGCTGGGGATACAGAGGTGAAGGAAACTTCAGAAATACCTCCCCTCGTGGAGCTTACACTCTAGTGAAGGGGAGAAAGACAAGTAAACAACAAATCTACATACACTATATTTTATAATGGTAGATGATGAGTACTACTGAGAAGCACAGAGTTGTAAATAGATTGGCCGTGTAAGTCTTATGAAGGTGATATTTGAATGAAGATTTGAAGTAAATGAGGAATCAACCCTAAAGGTTCCTGGAGAAAGATTTTTCCACATGAAGGAAATAGCAAATGGACCTAGGATGAATTCATGCCTGGTAGGCAGGATAGGGGAAAGGGAGGGAAAGAAGGAAAGAGTAATGGGAAAATTGTTAAAACTATAAATGGAGTTACCAAAAATATTGACAGATTTAATTACATAAGTATTTGAAACTTGTGAACATTCAAGGTAATTATGAATAAATTAAGAGGCAAAAGACACACTGGGGTGAAATCGTAGGAACAGTGCAACACAAGGTAATCCACTAGGTAGCAGGGTCTACAGAAACTACGACATTTCTTTATTCACTGCAGAATCCCTAGCACTTAAAACAATGTGCTTGTATGATGTCCACACTAAACAGATCGTGAATGCTGTCTAATAACTGTATATCTGCCAATAGAAGTACGGAGTGTTGGATACTGACATATATTTTTTATAGATGTCAAAACAGGATTCCTTTCAAATACTCAATAGTTAGAAATATATATATATCAGAAGTCTCAGACGCCTGGGTGGCTCAGTGTGTTAAGCCTCTGCCTTTGGCTCAGGTCATGATCTCAAGGCGCTTGGATTGAGCCCCACATTGGGCTCTCTGCTCAGCAGGGAGCCTGCTTCCCCCCTCTCTCTCTGCCTGCCTCTCTGCCTGCCTCTCTGCCTATTTGTGATCTCTGTCTGGGTCAAATAAATAAATAAAATCTTTAAAAAAAAGAAGTCTCAAAATGTCCATCATCATTTTTATCTCTCCATCTTGTTTATTTTTAAACAATAGTCATTCCTAATATTATATTTTATATTCCTTTTGTTATATCTACTAGGGCAATGGTTTGATTTTGTTCTTTCCTGTATGTCAAATCACAGAATAGCTCCTGGTACATCACAGCTTTCTAGAAATATTTCTTGAAAAAAAAAAAAAGAATTAATAATTGCACTCCTAGCAAATAATCCAATTGAAATAAGGAGTGCTAGTCAAAGATGTATGTACAAGGATGTTCATTTCAGCATAATTTAAAATGATAAAAAAATTAGAATATCTTGCATTCTTACAAAATCAAGGTAATGATTAAAAATAGTGGCATAGGGGCACCAGGGTGGCTCAGTGAGTTAAAGCCTCTGCCTTCGGCTCAGGTCATGGTCCCAGGGTCTTGGGATTGAGCCCTGCATCGGGCTCTCTGCTCCGCAGGGAGCCTGCTTCCTCCTCTCTCTATGCCTGCCTCTCTGCCTACTTGTGATCTCTGTCTGTCAAATAAATCAAATATTTTTAAAAAATAGTGGCATATCCATTGATAGGAATATCATATAGGAATTAATCTTTACAAAGCACATTTAATATCAGGGAAGTGCTCACAATATGTTAAATAAAAACAGTGCAATACTAAATTCCATGAATTGTTGAATTGAATCATATATTAGATAATTAGAACTGAATTTTAGAATTGTGAGAGACCTAAAAATATACCTAATCTAGGTATTCTCTAACTTTTTTTTCTTCCCTTCTTTTCTATTCCTTCCCTTCCCTTTCCTCTCCTTAATAGGATTGGCACCATATATATAGAAAGAGTGCCTTCTGTGGAATCAAAGAATTCTTTTTTATTGCTGTGGTAACAAATTACCACAAATTTGGTGGTTTAAAACAACACGTATCTATTCTTACAGTTTCGTAGTTCAAAAGACTGGCTAAAATTTAGATGTAAGCAATGCTGGGTTCTTCCTTGGAGACTCAAGGATAGACTGCATTTCCTTGCCTTCTCCAGGCTTTAGAGACTGCCCACATTCTTTACATTCCCTGGCTCATGATTCCCTTCCCCAACATTCAAAACCAGTAACATTACCTCTTTTTTATTTCTCAACATTCACATCACCTTCTTATTTTTCTCTTCTTCCACTTCTAAGGAACATTTTGATCTTACTGGGTCTATATGGATAATCCAGAATAATCTCTCCATTTTCAGGTCAGATAATTAGCAACCTGAATTCCAAATGTAACCTTAATTTCCCTCTGCCATGTAGCCTAAATATTCATAGGCTCCAGAAATTAGGACACAGACTTCTTTGGGGAACCATTAGTATACCTACTGAAAAGAACAGTTAAGGAGAAATTCCCCAGAATGTCCACTTTCTTTTTCATACCTGACATATACACGTGTGCTTGTGCACGTGCCCATGTATGCATACACATGGTCTCTTCTGTAATGTGAGGAATTTTTAGACTTTCTTCTGGTCAAAGCACATAGAAAAGCTGTAAAAACGTGACTTTTATCTAAAGGAAAGTAAGATTATAGAAACTAACTTAATTGTCCTCTATTTAACATACTCACACACAAAAAATGGCCAATCTCCAAATCTTTTAAAAATATGCAGTCCATTTTTTATAGCACCCTGATCACTGCAGTGACACCCAAGTACTCCTGTCTTTACCTGCCACACTATAAACAGACCAGGAGTTATCTGTGTTCCTCCCTTTTTAATCAGCCTTTCTTAAAATTAAACAACTACTTTTTTATTAATTGGCTAGTCTCTATCAAGTCAGATTGGAGGCAGCATAACATATTTTCAGCAACTATCCATTGTAATGCTTTAATAAAAATTTGAGCATCAGATCATTTCTCATTAACCAGAGCTCTGGAAGAAAAGAAAAGAATCAAGCAATTTGAATGTGATACTGTGTGTATATGTGTTAAGATAGAAGAACAAGGTACTAAGAGAACACAGCAAGAATTGGGAAAGCAAAGCTTGTTGAGTCACAGTCAACTTGTCAAGACTTCCTCAAATGTTGTCTAAGATGAGACAAGAAAAATGAGCAGGACTTATGCAGACAAAGAATATGTGGAAGAATGTTCTAGTCAGAGAAAAAATCATATGCTGCTGTACGAAGGAAAAAAAAACCCACAGACATTTCATATACAGTATGATTTGAATTTTCTATAAAGTACTCTAACATACCTAATGATTCTTGCCAGGAAGAAGGATTTTTGTTTGATATCAATATTTTCCCTACATTTTAAAATTTTGAGTAAATCTTATTCATAATAGATATGATTTGCTATTCAATTAAGAAAAATTAACCTTATATATTTTCAGGAAATTCAGATGACCAGAGGAGACTGACCTTCAAAAGAATTAATCAATACTCAAATTTATTCTGTACACTGTTCATGAATTCTCCTGTGTTTAAATACATTAGCATCAGGATCAGGATATCAATCTATCAACCTGTTTCACATGTTTCACCTATTAAAATTTGTGACTTCAAGCAGCATACCTTGATGATTAACAATAAGGTCATATGGTAAAATGTTACCCAGCAGCACACGTTTATCTCACACATGCCAGGGTCACGAGGCTATCACAGAATTTAAAGATGGGGCGAAATGTTAGTCTAATTACCTACTTGAAGGCCAAAAGAAAAATCAATAATTGTTCAGAGGGATTTTTTTTTTCCAGAGGTGGCTTTACAACTAAGCTGTGTGTATATAGGTGATTGACAAGGTGATGGAGAATGTGCCTGTGCCTAGAATGGCTCTGCATCTGAAAGGACTAACCAAACCACCTAATTTTCTCCCAGTATGATGTAAATAGATTTCCTCAGGTCTTGAAAAATTCTGATATTTGAGTTTTCTCCTTAAATAGAAAGGACACAAATTATTTCTATTGTCAGCACAGCACCACCATCTACAAAGACAGATTTTGTGGGCATCTTCTATATCATAAGTTACTATGTATTTTGCTGGTATTAGGGAAATAAAAGACCTCATTCCTACCCTTAAGAAGTTTTCCTCATTACAAGGGCATATCAAGGCAACAAGATATACCTGTGCACCCACCAGCAGTGTCACTAATATATTTTAAATGCTGTGTAAGTGCCACAAACAGTAGGTTCTTAGGGAGAGCATATGAAGCCAAAACCATATATGGGCCTTGGAGGTCAGAAGTAGCTTCTGGGAGGTGTTTGAGAACTTCAAAAAGGGCAAAAACAGACAAATAGTGAGTGACATTTAGAAATCCACTCCGTTGTGAGCAAAAACATTTTGGAAAGTAATTGTAAATTTCTTCTATTATTAATTCCATATTTATAATTACTCTTCATAATTGCACAATTCTTTTATTTCAAAAGTATGCTCTTTTTTTTATTATGTTCAGTTAGCCAACATATAGTACATCGTTAGTTTTTGAGGTTGTCTTCAATGATTCGTTATTATCATTTTAATAGAGGTCACACAACTCTAATTTTAATCTATCCTGAGGATCAAAAAAAAATTTGTTTCCCATAGTGCAGCTACATTACCTTGATTGTGGCCAAGATTTATTTTCTTTAAGTATATATTATTTTATTCAAAAGCAAAACTGTGTTAGTCGTCTATTGCCATATAACAAATTACCTCAAACTTAGCAGCTTAAAACAACACACACCTATTGCCTCAAACTTTCTGTGGGTCAGGAGATCAGGCATTGCTTAGTTGGACCCTCTTCTTTAGTATTTCTCACAGGCTTTAGTCAAGGTACTGACCTGGCTGATGTCTCATCTGAAGACTTGACTGGGGAAGAATCCTCTTGCAAGCTTACTTGTATAGTCTTGGGAGCTGTGTGATTAGAGAATTGAATGTCTTGGGAGCTGTCTGATCGGAGGATTGAATGTCTTGGGAGCTGTCTGATTGGAGGATTGAATGTCTTGGGAGCTGGGTGATTGGAGAACTGAATTCCATGCTGATTGTTGGAGGCAACATTCAGTTCCCTGTCACCCAGCTCTCTCCATAGGGCAGTTCATAGCATGAAAGTTCACTTCATCAAAGCCAAGAAGAGAGATGTCTGTCAGCAAAACAAAATTTTAAATTATATGTAACATAATCAAAGAAGTGATATCTCATCAGATGCTGTATTCTATTAGTTAAAAGCAAGTCACAGTTCCTGCTCATTCAGTCAGAGGGGATTATACAAGGGCATGAGTACCAAGAGGAAGAGATCAATGGGGGTCATCCTAGAGTCTGTCTACCATGGAAATTTAATATTTATATGCTTAAATGGGATGTATAAATTATGGGAAAAACACAAGATTTTTAAGTCAATACATGTGATTACTTAAGATATTCTTGACCAGAAGATGTGTAAGACTAGATTGCTATGCCAGTTTCTGGTTAAAAGTAGACTATAGCCTAAACTCTAGATGCTCTACTAACTACTATACAATGTTAATCAATTCCTCAATGCCACTTATGTCTACTTCCTTTATCTGTAGTATCAAGAGACTGGACTATAAAGCATGTTAATGTTCATGTTTTATTGCTGTACACCACACCCAGTAATTTGAAGCTTGAGATGAGTTTGGGTAAAGGGTTATTTAATTCTTTTAAGTAGAAGATAATTTTCTTCTACCTTAGCAACTCCACATATGACACTTGGGACAATGTTTGTTATTTATAACACAAAATATACCATTTTAAAATACAGGTGACCATGCTGATGCTGTGTTGATTTTTTTAAGATTTTATGATCTATGTTGTATTGTGTTGCCACCTAACAGTGTAGGCAGCAAGATGTAGAACTCTGCAAGAATAACCAGTAGTGTCCCTGGATCCATTCAGAGAACAAAGTTTACTACCAAGGAAGGATGATTAATTTGTGTATTATTGTTTAAATTGTGCCTATTTAAAAAATAGGCATTTTTGTGTGTGGCTTCCTAACATCTTGCTATTGGATGATCAGCATCCATGGAACCCTTGTGTATGGTGATGAACACAGTTGTGCCATAAACATGCAGTTTCCATGGCATTACAGATGTGTTGACCAACTCTGTTCCCGGTAAACTTTCTTGACATTTCCTACTGAAGAAAATCACTCGGGAAGGGGAGAGGTTCAACTTTCATAAGTTTGACATGTGAACAAATGGATAAAAATAAAAGCTCTAAAGTAATAAGAAATGAATAGAGCTGCTACTCTGTTTAGCAGTAGAAACAGAAATGCTGGAACATGTTCATTCACCTGCTGTATGCCTGCGCTTGCTATAAAACATTTCTCAACAGCTTTTCCCCCCCCCAAAGGAAAATGTTTTATCCAGAAGATTTCTGTTTTTTGTTTTGTTTGTTTTTTTTTTTTCTTTTGAGAAACCCTGAGCATGGATTTAGGGGTGTTCTGACTCTACCCAGGTAATCATTATTCAACAATACAGGACTTGGTGAGAGATGCCAGGGAGGGCTATAATATCTCTTATTGTGAGACACAGCATATAACCCTTTTAAAAAGACCTTGTCAGACTACTCAGCAAGTCCACAGATACAAGTGCAAACTATATATTCTTCCTGGAGAAGGCAGTAAAAGGCATTGGTATGCAAAAATGCTGAGCAAGCAGGAAATACTGGAGGACTCCAGGAGGATAAAAGAACATATGTCTTTCTGGTGAGAAATAAAAGAAGGATCCTGGCTACTAGTGAGCATTTAAAGATCTCAGGATACTTCTCCCAGGATGGGACTGTTAATCTATGTGTTCTGGCAAAATTCCAATTTAGGTAATGTTTTCTGCCTCCCTAAATCTCTTTTTCCTTTCCATTTATATTGAAAATGTCTCAGTTTCTGTCCTAAATGGATTATAGTTTCACTCACTCAGGAGGGCATGTTATAAGAAAGCAAATGTAAATTTGCGTAAAATGTCAAATAATGTGCAAGTTCATAATACTATTATCTTGATCACTACTACTGTTAATTTATGTATAGTTTTCTCCTAGACTATTTTGTTGTTCTTGGGTATTATTTTAATTTATGATTTTCTTTCAAATTCTCTTATAATCTTAAAATATAATGCTCAACCCTATTTCCTAAGTCAAATACATTCATTTTGTCTTCCGTTATATTGTATTTCAATTTTAAGAATATAAGTTTATTTATATCACACATAATAATGGCCATGTTTTCAAGTATATATCTGGAGTTGGCAGACATTTTTTAAAGTTCCCTCAAAAGGTCTGATCTTTAAAAAAAAAATCAATAATCTACCCTTTCCCACTTCCCATTCATTTTTCAGATCAGCCACAGGATAAGCCAGACAGTATCCCATGAGATTTCTTAGCTTTGCCAGTCTGCATTTATAAGTTTAAGACAAGCTTAATATAAGAAATATATGAAAATGGTGACCAGTCTGTTATACAATTTGAAAGGCAAAGAGAAGACTCAGTCTCTTCAACCTGCTATTTGAAATTGTCTTCCTTGCCTTCAGGTCTTATTGGCTTTTAAAATACAAAACCCCACTGAGGTCAAGTAAAACTGTTAACAACTGGAACATGCTATAGTGTTAAGTAAATTTCCCATCCTTTTGTGAAAGCAATTTTAACAGGGTGGCCAGGGAAGGTATAATGAGAATGCAGGTACTTGAGAAGAGGGAAGGGACAAAAGGTGATTTAATGGGGTAAAAAAAGACTGCCCAGAAAAATCCCCAGAATGATCAGAGATCTTCATCCTCTTTCATATGGGTCTGACTCAGTTTAAGTTTTTATGCTTTACTTTATTTAAGTGGCCAGGCTCCCTCCTACATAGCACCTATTGCAAATCCACTGGGTATTTTTTAAATGTTCTTAGCAATATTTCCACATAGAACTAGACAATATAAAAATAGGTTGAACTTCCTTAAGTTGAGTGAAGGCTACACCAGGCTTTTTTATTCTGTTGGAGACTTTCTCTAACATGATACTAAAATAAACCCACAAAATTGCTGATAGATCCGTGGGAGTTTAACACATGTATTTGAGGGGAAAAATTAACCATGTACAGTGTACAAAGAACATTCTGATTGAAAGGTGCTATATAAATGAGAGATATTTTTTCTTATTCTGTTCACACTCAGAAAAAAATTGTTGAAAACTGACCGTGGTGTATGTCTATAGATAGAAAATATTGAAATTTTAATAAACGTGATTCATACTCATGTAGGAGTATAGTCTGAGTTAAATATGATATCTTCATGAGCCTCAGATTTAACCAAGCAAGAAATAATAATATCAGAAAAGTCTAGTTTTGTTTTGAGATTTTGGGATGAGAATCTAGTTCTAAAATCTTACTATAGATTGACTGAGTTCAGTTGAAAAAAAAATCTTTAATTCCATCAGATGACTTTATATTCTTTCCGACTTCAGCCTATGATACTCACATTAGCCAGGATCCAATATCCTGTGTAGGACAGAACTTCTGCATCAACAGGAAGTGTCCCCACAACTGAATTGATTCAGTAGGGCGTTTTTGGTTAGCTTGACAGTAAGAATCAATAAGAAGTTCTTATGGATTTGATCTCTCCAGAAAATTCCAGAGGCTATTTAAGCCAATAAAACCTCAATCCTATGTATCCTGGGCCTTAGGATAGGATTCTTATTCCTAGATGGAATGAGACAGAATATGTGTGTATGCGTGCATGGTATATTGCTGGGAGGAGCTATATCTGATGAGAACTATACTCTATTCTAAACAACATATGCCTCATAGGGCTGAAACCTAGAAATTGACAAAAGCAACCTATTTCACAAGGTGAAGCCTATGCTTTACATTTGGAAGTGGTATCACCCAACAGGGGAAATCTATGAGCAGTAGTAGGAGTCTGTTATTTGTGGTTTCAGACCCCTGTAGCATCAGTTGCACATGGGGCTAATGGCAAATATCTCTGCAACTGAAAAGTCCCTGAAGGATTTATTATAGCAGCTAAATTCTAACATTCATAAGAGGGAACAAACAAAAGAAGAAACCAAACACACCTAGCATTTATACCAAATATATCCAGAGGAAATCAACAGCAGAAGAGGTTCCAGGATTTGGATCACAACCCAGGTATTTTATCTTTAAATCTTTTATACTTGGAGTAATTTATGTCCTATTTGGTTTGCAAACACAATTGGAAGGCCTTCATATTTGTATTCATCGGAAGAATGTCCGATAACCATCAGGCTACATCCTGGGGCTCCCTGGTCAGTAGAGTCCATCATTTTGCTTGCTCATGGAAGGATACAGCGCAAAGACACAAGAGTTATCTAAAGTGATGCGACACAATGTGACATATCAGTCAAGAATTATTGGAGAAAAGATCCAGAGAAAAGATAGCAGAGTTTTAAAAGTTTTGCCTTTGGAAGGGAACACTTTTAAATTTGTCTTAGAAAAAAATAAGTAAATAAAAAGATGAAGGGCCAATCCAAAACTGAGAGAGGAAAAAATACAGTATCGATCCAAATGCTGCTTGCTGAGTCATAAGGAAATTGAAATTGCTCTAAGGAAAGAAAGGTAACCAGCAGAGCTGATGGAAACCCTGAGGAAAATGTTCAAAATGAGATCCCTGCATCATAATAATTTCATTTTGGCGAGCTCATCAGGACTTCAAACAGGATGGTGGGAACTGAGATTGTTCTTCAATGCAAATGCATACAGATAAATTTAAATTAACTTCTGAAATGTTCCGTGCCCTCAAAGGGAATTTAATTCCTTAACTTGGGGTAGATCTTGCAGGGAGGTAGGTAATTGGGATTCTTTGGCAAGAGCATCATCCTGGTCTGGAAGGAATACTACCAAGTTATTTTGGTTTGTTTCCATCAGGGATGGGGTGTGGAGTGGTACCAAGACCCTGTCCCACCTGCTCCTGTCACTCTGGCTACTAAGTGAATGCTGATGTAGAGTTTTCATGGATCACTCTGTTATTCTTCAAAAATAATTTAAATGATCTCAATATGGGAATTTTGATATATAAAACATACATAAAACAGGAAATAGTATTCTGGACTCTCTCTAATTTTCAGAGGTCTACAGATAAATCTTAGTTTCCTCTATTTAAGGAATATGTAATGTGACAGTATTCTTGTTTTTGTTTTAAACCTGAGCGGAGACCAAGAGTCAGAGGCCTAAAGGACTGAGCCACCCCCAGCACCCCAATGTGACAGTCTTTTTTGTTTTCTTTTAAGATTTTTATTTATTTATTTGACAGGCAGAGATCACAAGCAGGTAAAGAGGCAGGCAGAGAGAGAGGAAGGGAAGCAGGCTCCCCGCTGAGCAGAGAGCCCGATGGCGGGGATCCATCCCAGGACCCTGGGATCATGACCTGAGCTGAAGCCACCCATGACCTGACACTGAGTCACTCAGGTGCCCCTCAATGTGACAGTCTTGATACATCTTTTATATATCAAACAGAGTTATCAGGTAACAGCTTACTCCCTTTTGTTTAAATGGGTAGTCTTTGCCTCAGAGTTAGTCAATATCTATGTTCTAAACATGTATATTTCTGCTAAACTTACTCCTTTGAAATAGGGAAAAGTCTAAGCTATCCTCTTGTTTCTAAAATACTTAATCTTACTTAACTTTTTGCAGTTATGGGAGGGAGCTTAAAATCATGAGTCCAGATACTTGAAAAGCTTATCAAAAAACTAGGAAAACATATGCCATCAAATTCATAATAATTTTGATAGAAGGGTAATACCTTTGTGATAAAGTGATGAGGATGGACAAAAACTGGGTATGGAATATAAAATGTTACATTCGAAAAGACTTTCTTTAATTTTATAAACTGTGTTCAAAATGCCCATTGAGTTAAGTGGGCCATGTCCATTCCCTAGATCTTATATTTGCATCAATACTGTATAGGTCTTTGACCTTTTCTCTTCTCTTTCTCTCTTTCTCTTTCTTTCTTTCTTTCTCTCTCTCTCTCTCTCTTTTTACTACCAGAGAATATCCAAAAGTGCATCCTGCAAAGAGGACACTGTATGTAATTAATCAGTCAATATTTATTGATTCCTTCATCCAGGAAGGTGGATAGATGGTACATATCAAGATGGACATGGTCCCTGCCCTCATAGACCTTATAATCTAAAGGCAAAGAAAAGGTTTGAACACATATGCTAAATAACTTCCTAAAACAACATATGTGCAAAGTGCTACATAATTATTGCTCGTGCTGTGGAAATATATGGTGGGGCAACTTAACCTAACTAGGAATGAGGGTAGAGAATGTATCAGGATCCCAGTAACAATTTTCTCCTATAAGAATATGAACAACATAAGAATCAAGAGCCAGATGGCATTATAATTGTCATCTGATACTAAAATCATCTCTTAAAAATCCCCAACAAATGGTTGCTAAATCTCTATGTAAACAATTCCAGGAGTGAGGAAATCTCTATCTCCCAGGTATTTCATTCTGTCTTCAGCCAACTTGGTTACATGGTGGAAGGAAATTTCTCTACTCCACAGATCTGAATCCTACCACTTTAAAAACAAATAAAATTAGTTTAATTTTTGTTCCAAACGACCTTGTTAAAATACTTTAAGAAGGCTGTCATAATTTCCCCAAGATTCTTACCCTTTTAGCAAAATTCCTTCAATGGGGTATTTCCAATTTACTTAGTAACCCCAATAATCATCCTCTGAGTGGGACATAGTTTGTTTGGTTTCTTGTACTAAAACGTGGTAAGTTAGTTTCAAGTAGGTGTGCCTAAGTCTTTTTAAGTCTTGTAGACTTTTTTTCTTAAATCATAGTGCAGGATTTAACATTTATTCTTATTAAATTTCATCTTTTTAGGCGATACCTCATACTCCCAACTAGGTGAAAAGTTTTGAATCTCATTTAGGCACCCAGTGTATTTCAGGATCCTGAATGCTAATGATATGTAAAATATGATTACCTTACCTTTTAAGTCATCAGAATTGTTAAGTAGCACATTGGTAATAAATATGTAAGGGAAAATTACTTTTTTTCTTCTTCATTTTCTGTTAATTTCTGGGAAGGGAATGTTTTAGTTGCTTATGTATAATTAGTATCTGTTGAACACTATTATTTGAAAAACTGTGGACTTGAGGCAAGGAAAAGAGGGAATCAAAGATAAATAAATATAAAACTCTTCTACCTGCAAAGTATAGTGAAACCAATGTTAAATTTAGTGTCAGGCAGTTCAGGATTTGTGTACCAAATCTAGTACATGAGCTTTTGACCTAAAGGATACCACTAATCTTTGAATGTTGATTTTCTGGCATGGAAATACACACATCCAATCAGATCTGTGTTACCAAGACATTGTGAGGACTGAATTATTATATGTAAGTACCTGGTTCTTAGCAGCTATATTTTCTTTCTTCCCAGAAGTTTCTAAAAGCCTGAGAAGATTGGCAAGTCCACATATCATAGGAGAATTAGAAAGAAAGTACTGGGTAGGTGGGACATGGAAGTGTCTGAGTGCGATTTGTTTAAGTCATCAACTACATGCTTCCAATTTTGAATGCTGGTGTGGTGGTGTATGGCTTTAAATTCTGCCCTGGCAGAATTTAGACAACTGGAGGGCAGAAAAAGAGTCTGGAAGTATGATCTGCTTTGGATTACACAAATGAATACACACATGGTGCTATCCTTAACAAAGAGATATTCTGCAAGCACAATTGATCTGCCAGCTAGGTGTCTTCATTTGTTAAAGTTACATTTCTCTTTTAGCTCCAACTCTCCTTTAAAGTCAACAAATACATGTGAGTAAGATCCTCATTTTTAGTTCTTAGACTGTTCAAACATGAGTCAACAGACTTCAGTTTAACAGAGAAATTGCACTTATAGAACATCCCCTAAGGTTATCATTGGTTTATTTTATATATATATATAAAATATTTACATATAATTTATATAAAATCTTTCTGTATACATCTATAGATAGATATATATATATTTTTTTCCCTTCCTCTCCTCAGATGCAACCTTCTTTTTCTTTTAGTCAGGAAGGTCATGCTGCTACTATCTATTGTTATTATGTCTGGTCCAGAGCAATGACCTTCAGGATGATCTTCTCAGGACAATAGCATCTCTCGGCATTTGTTTCTCACCTGAGAAGCGGCAGCAGGCTTTATCACCATTTCCATGCACTTCCCTGAATAAAGAACAAAGTTCACAGCAATTGTAGGTAGAAGCAACAAATAACAAGTGATTGCTAGATCCCGAAGAAAGCATTTTCTGAGTGCTACTGTGAATTGCCATTTAATCCAAGCTCCTTCACCTCCCAAGGACACACTTTCACCTGAAAGGGGCTGGGTTCCAGGAGCACAAACACCCACCTCCACCACGCCTTACCAGCTGCATAAGAGGCACCAAATGGCCAAATATCCAGGGATTAGGAGAGCGCAGTCCCATTTTTCTTGATCTTAATTTAGTTGAAATAATGGGCCAGGAAATGTCATTATCTACAGCAATGTGAAAAATAAAAGGCCCTGCTCTTTTTCTAAATGCCCAGATAAGCAAGTGTCTGTCCTTGCAGCTCAGTATGAATATACTTGGACTTGTAAGCATAGAAACACCCTGGGAATCCTCCCAAGAAATAGTTCAGCCCAAGAACACCTCATTTGACACACATTCCTTTAGTTGCTTTGGGTCCTAGACTGACCAAAGCACTCCCACAAGATTTACAGATGTATTTCACATGTGTCTGTGTTACTTCAGGTAAATGTCATCATATGTTTAAGGGCAGAACAAACTTTTAAGTCATAGGAAATTCAAAGCCAGCATAATCCTTTAATCCTCATCCCATGCTCTTGTTTAAAATTATAAGTGCTCAATGCCTTTATTACCATTGGTTAATTTGGATTATTGTATTGTATTATGATTCCTTTTAAAAAAAAAAAAAGGAAAGTGAAAGTAAGGAAATACTTTACTCAGATAAGCAATCAAGTAATGTATTGGCCTGGCAGATTTCAATGCCTAAGTCAAGATTAAGAAAGAGTGAAGACCAACACAAATTTCCCAGGAAAGGACAGGGATTGTGGCTATTGAAAAGATTGCATTGACCCTTGAGCTGAGAAAGCAAAGTGCTACACCCAACAGATTTTCAGAAAGAAATCAAAACTGAGTAAACCAGACTATTTTAATGGAGAAATAGAATATAACTCCATCTCTTGGCGGTAGCTGTCATGTAGTATAGATATGGGAAGAAAAAGAAAATCAGTTGGTAATGTGCAAACAGTTTTTTGGTGATTCTAAAAAATTTTTTTAAAAGTTAAGTCTTAGGTTAATGCTTCATGTACTTCATAGTTTCCTGCGTTCTTGGAATTTTAGAATATGAAAATATATAAAACATAAATTTAATGAAATCATTGAATTATTAATGATGGTAGGGTTGAAAATGACCTTATTCCCCAAAGACTACAACTTGTCTGAATTTAGACATATGGAAATAAATACCTAAAGAGGCAAAGTGATTTGTCAAAAATACCTGCACTGAAATAGATCTTCCTATTTTGACCCTCAAAAAACCACTTCCTCTATAAAAACTGGGCCAACCACTTTCAAAAAGAAAAGTGACTTGATTTGTTTCCCTTTCACTTATTCTTAGTATTACTATACCATGTGGTATTATAATGAGACCTTTTAGTTTAGTCTTATTACATCTCATGTAAATTCTATACTTAGTGTATATTGTTTTTTATTTATTTATTTATTTATTTATTTATTTATTATTTTTATTAGCATATAATGTATTATTTGCCCCAGAGGTAGAGGTCTGTGAATTGTCAGGCTTACACACTTCACAGCACTCAACATTTCACATACCCTCCCGAATGTCGGTAACCCAGCCAAGCTCTCCATACCTCCCCCAGCAACCCTCAGTTTGTTTTGTGAGATTAAGAGTCTCTTATGGTTTGTCACCCTCCCAATCCCATCTTCTTTAGTTTCTTCCTTCCCTACCTCAAACCCCCTATTCCGCCTCTCAAATTCCTCATATCAGGGAGAGCATATGATAATTGTCTTTCTCTGATTGACTTATTTCATTCAGCATAATGCCCTCTAGTTCCATCCATCATTACAAATGGCAAGACTTCATTTCTTTTGATGGCTGCATAGTATTCCATTGTGTATATACCATTTCTTCTTTATCCATTCATCTGTTGATGGACATCTAGGTTCTTTCCGTAGTTTGGCCATTGTGAACATTGCTGCTATAAACATTTGGATACATGTGCCCCTTCAGATCACTACATTTGCATCGTTAGGGTAAATATCCAGTAGTGTGATGGCTGGGTCATAGGGTAGCTCTATTTTCAACTTTTTGAGGAACCTCCATACTGTTTTCCAGAGTGGTTGCACCAGCTTGCATTCCCACCAACAGTGTAGGAGGGTTCCCCTTTCTCCGCATCCTTTCCAACATCTGTTGTTTCCTGACTTGTTAATTTTAGCCATTCTGACTGATGTGAGGTGGTATCTCATTGTGGTTTTGATTTGTATTTCCCTGGTGCCAAGTGATGTGGAGCATTTTTTCATTTGTCTGTAGGGCATCTGGATGTCTTCTTTGCAGAAATGTCTGTTCATGTCCTCTGCCCATTTCTTGATTGGATTATTTGTTCTTTGGGTGTTGAGTTTGATAAGTTCTTTCGAGATTTTGGATACTAGCCTATTATTTGATATGTCTGTCATTTGTAAATATCTTCTCCCATTCTGTCAGTTGTCTCTTGGTTTTATTGACTGTTTCCTTTGCTGTGCAAAAGCTTTTGATATTGATGAAGTCCCAATAGTTTGTTTTTGCCCTTGCTTCCCTTGCCTTTGGCAATTGTTCCTAGGAAGAAGTTGCTGTGGCTGAGGTTGAAGAGGTTGCTGCCTGTGTTCTCCTCAAGGATTTTGATGGATTCCTTTCTCACATTGAGGTCTTTATCCATTTTGAGTCTATTTTGTGTGTGGTATAAGGAAATGGTCCAGTTTCATTTTTCTGCATCGGTTTCCCTAAGACCATTTATTGAAGAGACCCTCTTTTTTCCATTGGACATTCTTTCCTGCTTTGTCAAAGATGAGTTGACCATAAAGTTAAGGGTCTATTTCTGGACTCTATTCTGTTCCATTGATCTATGTGTCTGTTTTTGTACCAGTACCATACTGTCTTGATGATTATAGCTTTGTAATAGAGCTTGAAGTCTGGAATTGTGATGCCACAAATTTTGGCTTTCTTTTTCAAGATTCCTCTGGCTATTTGGGGTCTTTTATGGTTCCATATTAATTTTAGGATTCTTTGTTCCATTTCTTTGAAAAAAAAATCGACGGTATTTTGATAAAGATTGCATTAAATGGGTAGATTGCTTTAGGTAGCATAGACATTTTCACAATATTTGTTCTTCCAATCCATGAGCATGGAAAGTTTTTCCATTTCTTTGTGTCTTCCTCAATTTCTTTCATGAGTACTTTATAGTTTTCTGAGTAAAAATTTTTTGCCTCTTTAGTTAGATTTATTCCTAGGTATCTTATGGTTTTGGGTGCAATTGTAAATGAGATTAACTCCTTAATTTCTCTTTCTTCTGTCTTTTTGTTGGTGTATAGGAATGCATCTGATTTCTGTGCATTGATTTTATATCCTGACACTTTACCAAATTCCTGTATGAGTTCTAGCAGTTTTGGAATGGAGTCTTTTGGGTTTTCCACATAAAGTATCATATCATCTGCAAAGAGTGAGAGTTTGGGGGCACCTGGGTGGCTCAGTGGGTTAAAGCCTCTGCTTTAAGCTCAGGTCATGATCTCAGGGTCCTGGGATCAAGCCCCTCATTGGGCTCTCTGCTCAGCAGGGAGCCTGCTTCCTCCTCTCTCTCTCTCTGCCTACTTGTGATCTCTGTCTGTCAAATAAATAAATAAAATCTTTAAAAAAAAAAAAGAGTGAGAGTTTGGCTTCTACTTTGCTGATTCAGATGCCTTTTATTTCTTTTTGTTGTCTGATTGTTGATGTTAGGACTTCTAGTACTATGTTGAATATCAGTGGTGAGAGTGGACATCTCTATTGTGTTCCTGACCTTAGGGGAAAAGCTCTCGGTTTTTCCCCATTGAGAATGATATTCACTGTGGGTTTTTCATAGATGGCCTTGATGATATTGAGATATGTACCCTCTATCCCTACACTTGAAGAGTTTTGATCAGGAAGGATGTTGTACCTTGTCAAATTCTTTTTCAGCATCTATTGAGAGTATCATATGGTTCTTGTTCTTTCTTTTATTAATGTATTGTATCACATTGATTGATTTGTGGATGTTGAACCAACCTTGCAGCCCAGGAATAAATCCCACTTGGTTGTGGTGAATAATCTTTTTAATATACTGTTGGATCCTATTGGCTATTTTGGTGAGAATTTTCGCATCTGTGTTCATCAAGGATATGGGCCTATAATTCTCTTTTTTTGATGGGGCCTTTGTCTATTTTTGGGATCAAGGTAATGCTGGCCTCATAAAATGAGTTTGGCAGTTTTCCTTCCATGCCTATTTTTTGAACAGTTTCAGGAGAATAGGAATTAATTCTTCTTTAAATGTTTGGTAGAATTCCCCTGGGAATCCATCTGGCTCTGGGCTCTTGTTTGTTGGGAGATTTTTGATGACTGCTTCAACCTCCTTACTGGTTATGGGCCTGTTCAGGTTTTCTATTTCTTCCCGGTTCAGTTTCGGTAGTTTATATGTCTCTAGGAATGCATACATTTCTTTCAGATTGTCAAATTTGCTGGCATATAGTTGCTCACAATATGTTCTTATAATTGCTTGTATTTCTTTGGTGTTGGTTGTGATCTCCCTATGATTCCTAATTTTTATTATTTTGGTCCTTTCTCTTTTCTTTTTGATAAGTCTAGCCAGGGGCTTATCAGTCTTATTAATTCTTTCAAAGAACAAGCTCCTAGTTTTGTTGATTTGTTCTACTGTTCTTTTGTTTTCTATTTCATTGATTTCTGTTCTAATCTTTATTATTTCTCTTCTCCTGTTGGGTTTAGGCTTTCTTTGCAGTTCTTTCTCCAGCTCCTTTAGGTGTAGAGTTAGGTTATGTAAATTAGACCTTTCTTGTTTCTTGAGAAAGGCTTGTATGGCTATATACTTTCCTCTCAGGACCACCTTTGCTGTGTCCCACAGATTTTGAACAGTTGTGTTTTCATTATCATTTGTTTCCATTAATTTTTTCAATTCTTCTTTAATTTCCTGGTTGACCCATTCATTCTTTAGTAGGATGCCCTTTAGCCTCCATGTATTTGAGTATTTTCAGACTTTCCTCTTGTGATTGAGTTCTAGCTTCAGAGCACTGTGGCCTGAAAATATGCAGGGAATGACCCCAATCTTTTGGTACCAGATGAGACCTCATTTTTGTGACCCAGGATGTGATCTATTCCAGAGAATGTTCCATGTGCACTAGAGAAGAATGTGTATTCTGTTGCTTTGGGATATATCTGTGATGTCCATCTGGTCCAGTTTGTCATTTAAGGCCTTTATTTTCTTGTTGATCTTTTTCTTGGATGATCTGTCCATTTCAGTGAAGGGGGTGTTAAAGTTCCCTACTATTATTGTATTATTGTTGATGTGTTTCCTTGATTTTGTTATTAATTGGTTTATAAAGTTGGCTGCTCCCATATTAGGGGCATAGATATTTAAAATTGTTAGGTCTTGTTGGACAGACCCTTTGAGTCTGAGGTAGTGTCCTTCCTCATCTCTTATTATACTTCTTGGCTTAAAATCTAATTTATCTTATATAAGGATTGCCACCCAGCTTTCTTTTGATGTCCATTAGCATGGTAAATTGTTTTCCAACCCCTCACTTTAAATCTGGAGGTGCCTTTGGGTCTAAAATGAGTGTCTTGCAGATAGCATATTGATGGGTTTTATTTTTTTATCCATTCTGAAACCCTGTGTCTTTTGATTGGGGCATTTAGCCCATTAACATTCGGGGTAACTATTGAGAGATATGAATTTAGTGCCATTGTATTGCCTGTAAGGTGACTGTTACTGTATATTGTCTCTGTTCCATTCTTGTCTACTACTTTTAGGCTCTCTCTTTGCTTAGAGGACCCCTTTCAATATTTCCTATAGGGCTGGTTTGGTGTTTGCTAATTGTTTTAAATTTTGTTTGTCTTGGAAGCTTTTTATCTCTCCTTCTATTTTCAGTGATAACCTAGCTGGATATAGTATTCTTGGTTGCATATTTTTCTCATTTAGTGCTCTGAATATATCATGCCAGTCCTTTCTAGCCTGTCAGGTCTCTGTGGATAAGTCTGCTGCCAATCTAATATTTCTACCATTGTGTGTTAGAGCCCTCTTTTCCTGAGCTCCTTTCAGGATTTTCTCTTTGTCAATAAGACTAGTAGTTTTACTGTTAGATGATAGAGTGTGAACCTATTTTTATTGCTTTTGAGGGGACTTCTCTGTGCCTCCCAGATTTTGATGCTTGTTCCCTTTGCCAAATTCTCTATTATAATTTGCTCCAATATACCTTCTACCCTCTCTCTTTCTTCCTCTTCTGGAATCCCAATTATTCTAATATTGTTTCATCTTATGGTATCACTTATCTCTCAAATTCTCCCCTCATGGTCCAGTAGCTGTTTGTCTCTCTCTTGCTCAGCTTCTTTATTCCCTGTCCTTTGGTCTTCTATATCACTAATTCTCTCTTCTGCCTCATTTATCCTAGCAGTAAGAGTCTCAATTTTTTATTGTACCTCATTAATTCCCTTTTTGATTTCAGCTTGTTTATATTTTCCTTGTTTTATTTCTCCAGAAAGGGATTTTATTTCTCCAGACAGGGTTTCTCTAATATCCTCCATGACTTTTTGAGCCCAGCTAGCACCTTGAGAATTGTCATTCTGAACTCTAGCTCTGACATATTACCAATGTCTATATTGATTAGGTCCCTAGCCTTTGGTACTGCCTCCTGTTCTTTTTTTTGTGGTGAGTTTTTCCATTTTGTCATTTTATACAGATAAGAAAATATGAATGAGAGAATAAAATACCAGAAGGGTGGAAAAGACCCCAGAAAGAATATATGCTAACCAAATCAGAGGAAACCCCAAACCAGGGGGAAGGGGTGGGGGTAAAAAGAAATTTAAAAAAATATATACATATGTATGTATATTTATATTTATATATATATCTTTAGACTGGTGAATAGAACAGAGCCACCCACTTGATTTGGGGTGTATTTTGGTCTCTTAGAAGAAACTACTTCCCAAAATTTTAAAGAAAGAAAAACCTATATATATACAAAAATAAGGGTAAACACAATGAAGAGATGGAATATGACTGTAAAGATGAAACGTTTAAGAAAAATTCTAAAAAAGGAATTGATAAGATAAGTTGGTTGGAGAAAGAAAGAAAGAATAAGAAAAAAAGTAGGGGAGAGAATATGCTTAGGCTGGAGACTAGAACAAAGCCCTGTGCTAGATGTTGGGTATATTTTGATCTATTAGAAGAAATTGTACCCCAAAATGTTTAAAAAAAAAAAAAACATATGTATACAAAAAATAAGGTTAAATACAATGAAGGATAAAATATGACTTATAATAATGAAGGTTTAAAAAAAGATTTTTTTAAGAAAGGCATTGTTAAGATAAACTACTTAAAAAACGTTAAAAGAGGAAAAGTTAAGAAAAATAGAATAAGAAAAAAATAAAATTAAAAAAATTTAATTTAACTTTGTAAGAACTAAAGGATCATGGGGAGAAAGCCATGAATTCCATGCATTGCTTTCCTCTACCTCTGGAGTTCTGTTGTTCTCCTTGATTGGTGATCTTGGTCTTGGCTGGATGTTCTTGCTGATCTTCTGGGGAGGGGCCTGTTGTAGTGATTCTCAAATGCCTTTGCCAGAGGTGGAATTGCACTGCCCTTGCCTGAGGCCAGGCTAAGAAATCTGCTCAAGTTTGCTCTTGGAGTTTTTGTTCCCTGAACGTTTTCCATAGAGCTCTGGGGGAAGGGCATGAAAATGGTGGCCTCCCAATCTCCAGCCCAGAGGAGCTGAGATCCTGGGGCCCCACTCCTCAGTGCGCCCTCAGGGAAAAGGGGTCATTCTCTCCTGTCTCCCTGGTCTCCGGGCCCACTCTGGGCCCACCCGTCCTGTGACCGAGCGTTTCTGTCTCTGATGCACAGCCCCATTTTTAGTTTCCAAACCAGCAGATTCCTGCCTGCAGAAGAGGAAGGTGAGTCTCCCTGGATCTGCCACTTGTGGGGTCCCTGCTCAAAGAGCAGTGGCCCAACTGTGCCACGGATCACTGTTTAAGGTAACCCTGAGCTGAGACCTCACTCCTCAGCTCTGTCTTTGTAGTTGGCTTCCCTGCTCTGATACCTGGGTTCTCTGCCACACTCAGGCACCCCCGATCTTTCAGTGATCCTGCAGGTCCTGAGGCTACACTATCCCTGTGAGGGCTCCACCCCCACTTAACCTCTGGAGCGATATTCCTCAGTGGAGCAGACTTCTAAAAGTTCTGATTTTGTGCTCCAATGCTCCCTCACTTGCTGGGAGCTGGCCCCTCCCCCACAGTCTATCTTCCCATTGCCTCAGATTCACTTCTCCACACATCCTACCTTTCAGAAAGTGGCCAATTTTCTGTTCCTAGAATTGCTGCTCTTGTTCTTTTCAATCTCCTGTTGAGTTTGTAGGTGTTTGGAATGGTGTGATAACTATCTAGCTGAACTCCTGAGATCTGATGTCATTTCAGTCAGCTACTCCTCTGTCATCTTGCCTCTGTCCTCTATACTTAGTATATATTCTTTATAGAATTTGTATCTCTTTCCTTCTGGTTCATAATTTTCTTTTCATTCACAATGTTTTAAACCTAGGGATATGTATTTCCGTTCTCAAAGGGGTTTCCTAAGCAATACTGTATAGGCCTACCCACATATACACATATGCATACAAACAAAAACAAACAAACAAAAAATTCTAAAATTATTAAATTAAGGGCAAACTTTTGCCATGGTACAAAGGGTAGAATATTATAGTGTCTATAGCTAGCCCAGATGGTTACTTTCTGAAATAATCTTCAGTAAGTTTTGTTAATATTTGGTTTTTGCTTCCAACCATGTGGATCTGTTCCACATGTGAATACACTGATTTGTGTTCACTGGTGATGCTGAGATATCCTATAAATAAGTTGTATGTTCTGCCATTCCTTGTTGTCCAACAAAACTCTAAATACCTTCCAGGAGTTTGTTTAAGTAACATGTCTTTGTAGCCTTCCTTAAGTCATAAAATTGGTAGTGATATAATATTTTAGGCAACTATTTTAAGCTAAGTCTCAGAACATTCTATCTTTGTGACATCACTAGAACATAAGTTTGGCAAATACTTTTGAACTCTTAGACATACTCCTTTTTGTTATGTATGTCTTTTTAATTATTATTTTATTTTATTTTATTTTTTCAGTGTCTTAAGACATTGTGTTGAAATGAATTCCCAGGTCTTCCTGTCTAAGTGGAAAGACATTTGCGGACTGTAAGTGATTTCTCACTGTGGAAAGATATAACACCTCTCATGCAACACACACACTAGAGTCTATGATTTGGTCATAGGATTGAGCAACTCTAATGTTAAATTTTTACTGGCAAGCCAATTTATAAATGAGGAAGCTGTGTATTAATTTATATTCAGAGATAAACACTATATAAGACTATAATACTCATGCCCACAGAGACCAAAGAAATTCAGGTCAAAATCAGTGGATAACTTAAGCTTGAAAATTGAGCTTTGTTTTTTTGTTTTTGTTTTGTTTTGTTTTATGAAAAAAGGGATCCCACTAAAACCTGTGGGGCACATGTCTATGATGGTCTGGCTTTCACATATTCATATGTTCTGCATTGTATTTATATGAATGTTTGTACTGTTACTGTCTTTAACAAAATTTTACATTAACCATTGACCTTTCTCCTTGGCTTTTATGAAAGTATGCCCTTAAGCACCTTTTCTGATTTCTTTTAATTCAATCATATTACACTGATTTCTGTTAGGTAAGTTATGTAAGTTAGCATATATTTTAGGAATTATAAGAACAGACTAGCAAAATGTTCCAGTGATGAAGAAGCATGTGACTTTTGAGGATAAAATTATGAAAAGACAAAACGTCAATGAGCAATTGGGAAGTTTCCTTCAGCAAGGTATCACAGTGCAGCCTCAGATAATTCTTGGCACTATTAGCATGTCTTAAATTTTTATCAAGTGTAATCTTTACATAACTACTGAAAGGCTATTAATAATGACTCATCTGAATAAAAAAGAAAATGGCAATTGCTATCCATACATTTCTGACAGGTTCTGCTTTTCCCTTCAGTAGATAAGACAGCTTCGTCCTTAGAGCCAGACTATTCCTTTAGTGGCAAGTATTCAGTAATGTATCAACATTTTGCTCTGTGAATGAAAAACTGATCTTCCACTGGAAATTTCAAATTATAGGGAAATTGTGCCTGTCAGGAGATGTGGATGTCTTTCACCTGCGAGATTCTTTTCATTGTTGCAATTTTATAAATATTTCTTGAGTTGTTTAGAGCTTGGTTTCTTGCTGATTTAATTTATATGAGCCAATAATTTAAGTCCCAGAGTCCCTGGGATATGAAATTATTCAAGTTTTCAGAACTTCAAAATTCTAGTTTTCTTGGAGTGGGCATCTTAGAAGCCAGTTTGAAGCTCTTCTCTCGCAAAAGACCATATTATAAGGTTCTTCAAACCCAGCACATAAAAGACTAATGCTATTGAACTTATATTTAAAGCATAGCACTATATATATATATATATATATATATATATATATATATGTATATACATATATATATATAATTTTCTTTTTTTAAAAATTTATTTAGTTGACAGAGAGAGAGAGAGATCACAAGTAGGCGGAGAGGTAGGCAGAGAGAGAGAGGAGGAAGCAGGCTCCCCGCTGAGCAGAGAGCCAGATGTGGAGCTCGATCCCAGGACCCTGGGATCATGACCTGAGCCGAAAGCAGAGGCTTTAACCCACTGAGCCACCCAGGCGCCCCTATATGTATAATTTTCAAAGCAATTTTTTATATTATCATCTTAATTGTACTTCATAAAAAAACATAAAGCAAGAAGTGCTGAAAAGAATTATCTTTAACTTAGTGAGGATGTGAAGGGTATGGGTTGAATGCAAGGATACTGGAGTCAGAAGTACAGAGCCTGGGAGCACCTGGGTGGCTTGGTTTTTAAGCCTCTACCTTTGGCTCAGGTCAAGATCTTAGAATCCTGGAAGTATGCCTTAGTCTTTGCTCTGTGGGGTGCCTGCTTCAGCCTCTCCCTCTGCTCACCCCCCACTAGTGCTCTCTCTGTCTCTCTCTGAAATGAGTAAAATATTGGGGGGGGGGGGAAAGACTGAGCCTGAATCCCAGCTGTGTCTCTTATTAAGTGTTTCTTTAAGTGATTTACCCTTTCCTCAGTTCTCCAGTTATAAAATAGAAATAATGGTAGCACCAACTCATAGAGTTGTTTTGAGCAATACCTGTAAACACACTGATTACAGCCCAGTACATAATAGACACTCAATAAACTGTTATTTATATTAAATAAATAACTACTATTTGTATTAAAGTATTGCCGGGGGAAAATGAGTCACAGACACATTCAAATGATATGCAAAAAGCCAAGAGATGCGGTTAGTGACAAGGTTGGATTTAGAACTCACTCTCTTCCAATTCCTATGCCAATATGCTATATCCTTAGCATTTCTGTAATATATGACAATATATGATTAAGTGCAAAATACATAGACAATAAGAAGTTACATGAGGTGGATGATATGGGCCATCGCATATGCCCTGTTTTCTGCCTTTGTAAACTGACAATTCTAAGCTTTTGCTTGGAGTTTTCAAACTCCCAGAAGCTGCTCACTGGGTACAAACATTTTGTTATAAATGTATTAATATGACTTATGATGTATATATATATTTTTTTTTAAATTTTATTTATTTATTTGACAGACAGAGATCACAAGTAGGCAGAGAGAGAGGAAGGGAAGCAGGCTCCCGGCCAAGCAGAGAGCCCGATATGGGGCTCAATCCCAGGACCCTGGGATCGTGACCTGAGCCGAAGGCAGAGGCTTTAACCCACTGAGCCACCCAGATGCCCCAATATATATTTTTATATAATAGTATATAAATATATGTTGAGAATGTTTGTAAATAAACATATTTGAAACAAAAGGGGATGGGAAAAATATTTTATACTAGGACAGTAGGAAATTTATTTTTTTTAACAAGATGAAAAATTTTTGCTATAATGTTTCTTTTGCTTTAATATTTTTTATAAAAGAAGGAATACATGTTTATTTTTGAAAACATGAAATGAGAAAGAGAAAAGCAAGAAATAAAATAAGGAAAAAATCATTCAATGACCAACTCTAACTTATTTATTAGAGTATATATTTTATTTCAGCCCTCTATAGCATATATGTATATAAACTTAATATTTTTATCTTATATACTTCATTTATCTTTTATAAAAACACTAAACTGATTTGTAACACATTTAGCTTAATGATGTATGGGGATTTTTCAAAATAATTTTGTACATATTGTTTTTAATGACAATAAATATTTTATTGATAAATAAGTAGTAATTTAAGTAGTAATTTATACTAAATATTTAGGTTGTTTCCTGCTTTGTTTTTTTCTATTAAGAGGACACTTGTAGACAGATTTCACAAAGCAAAATTAACACTTAGCTAGAAATTTCTAGAAATCAGATTTCCAAGGTAAAGTCTAGGTATATTGATAATGTTTTTGATATGTGGGGCCGACTATTTCTTAGTAAAAGATGTGACTGCTTAAATATTTACATTTATGTATATAAAGAAGTCCTTAACCAGCATCTCAACCAACTGGGATATTACATGTAACATAATATTAATCAAAAGATATATAAGCAAATTTTTAAAACCTCATGTTTTTCTTAATTTGTTTCTTTAATTACTAGAGTCACTGGGTGATTACTAGAGTGACCTTTTGTGATCCTATGAATTGTTTTTCACTTATCTAGTTTAAAATATTCCAGAAGGCTTAATCTGAATAAATTGTGCTATTGCTTCATATCCTTTAACAGCAGAGTGACTTGTGTTTTGTTTTGAAGCTCCCCATCCCCACTGGGGGCCCTGTTACAATCTCTCATAGCCCCACACAGCATCCAAATGTGCGACAGGAGGATGATTTCTCATCCTCTAAATTAATGTTCTCAGATCTACTTTCTAGATTCATCTGTTTTATGCTTCCAGAAAATGATTTTTTACATTTGAGCATGCTGATGTTATTCTTTGCCAGTTTTTATTTTAACGTTGATTTAAAAATTATCTGATTTTTTCATGTGCTTTTGGTGGGTTCTTTAAACACAGTGCAGAGGGCAAAAGAAGAAACTGATGTAAGTGAAGGGCATGTTCTCCAGCAACAACGTGTTCCCAGAAAGTGTTTGTAATCTGTTTGGTTTTAAAGGAAACTTTATAAAGGATTTGATATGATCCACCTATTTGCCAAATTTTAGAGTAAATATTTTCTTTTATAATAAGGTAGAAAATCTATAAAATTTTAACAGCTTTGGCTCTGTCGTTTGAGGGCGGCGGGGGGGGTGGTTATTTTCTTGTGAAATAGTTTAAGTCAGGAGGGGAAATTGATCTCATTGAGCAGGAGTTAGCATTAAAGGTCTGTCAAGGAGTATGAGGCAGGGCATTCATAAACATCAGTCTTTGTCCTCGACATGGATCAGTAACTTTCATCAGTTATTTCAGCAATGACATTCAACTGCTTTAACAACAGATGACCTACACAGGCTCCCTGATCTTATACCCGTTACCTCTGGTCCTCCTCTCCCTTTGTGCACTTTGTTCCTGAAAATGACTCCTCCTCAGGCCTCTCAGGCTTCTGATCAAATGCCTTTGCTCTAATAAATTCTCTCTGCCCAGAATGCTCTACTTCCAGATACCTATTTGGCTAAATCTGTCCTCTCTTTCAAATCTTGGTCAGCTGTCACCATCTCAATGCACCCTATCTAGACCATTTTATTTATTATTGCAGTTTGCCTCCTCTGACCACTATACTCTATCTGTCTCACTCTAATCTACTGTTTCTTTCTCTTTTTTTTCCCCTACAGTACTTACCAACTTTTAAAATAGTACATAACTCATTTATTATGTTTATTGTTGATTGTCTTTCACTTTGTTCTAGAATCTCACCTCCATGAGGGCAGGAATCATCTTCTCTGTTTTGCACACTGATGTGTCTCATATGCTTTGACTAGCTCCTGGCATATAGTAGGTGCTCAGTAAATATTTTTTCAAAAATAGAGACATCTTAAAGTAGGTCATCTAGAGCAGGCTCAGTAGCTCAATTTCTGTCATCAGGTACCCAGGTAGTGGTGTGTTGGATATTTAGTGATTGGTAGTTTCAACTCACTTTCCCATGGTGGGAATATTTACACCATTAAAAATTGGCCAAGAATTCAAATGAAGTCTTTTTTTTTCCCCCCTCAGAGAGTGGATTACCAACAGAGATCTGGACCCAGGTTTTCCATTCCTGTGGTTTTGCCATGCTCATTGATTGGGTTTCTGATCATTGTGTTTGTTACTTCATGATTGAAAGGTGATTGCCACTTCAGCAGTATCATGACTCATTTTAAAGATTTGTTTGTTGAAAGTAAAAGCAAGCTGTCAGCATAACCAGCTCTTTCATCAGGCAGCTCAAGCTCTCTCAAAAGCCTCCTAAAAAATTAGTGCTAACCTTTCATTAGCCCATATTTGTCACAGGATCATCTGTTACTTGCACAGGAGACTGAGAAAATGAATGTCCAGCAATGGGAAATATTCTACCACTATTGCCTTAGTGTTATCATAACTCATCTCCTGAGAATGTAATTGCATCCCTGAACATAATCAAGAATTAGTTGCTAGGAAAGAAGTGGAGTATTGAAGCATGAAACGTTGCCAACTCAGAGTGGTTATTACTATAGGCAGACCGTGATGAAACATTTTCTTAAGTATTGACCTCTTTAAGAGAAAGACAAATGAGCGTCTGCAAGTTTGCTTAGGGGCAAATGGATAAAACTTCTCAACAATATTCACAACTGGGAAGGCAAGGCAACTGCATTTTGTAGCATTGAGAAAACACATTCCCTTAGGTGCCATGAATGGTAGGTTAGCAGCCCGTAGAATCAGCTATAATACTGCAATTGCATTTGTCCTTGCAGAATACCAACATCATATGTTGTTTGTATGTTTGTACGTTGCATGTGTGTTTGTTGTTTTCTTTGCCTTCTGGAAAACGACTTCATCTGGGATTTATCTTAACACTTTTTTAATGTATCATATGCTTAAATTTTAAAAGAGTTTAAAGTATTACTTTCAAGATCTTTCTTTTTTGGGATTAACACATTTTTTTCTGTGCACAAGTATTTGCCATTTACCCTACTTTAAATATTACTTTGGAGAGGTCACTTTTAAGTACATGTTCTGGGTGGCATTTCTTAGACAAATCATCCACAACGGAACAGTGTTCCCATTCAAAGACAGCTTTAACATCCAAAGGGCAAGGACTAGTATTTGGTTTGTCCTAGAAAAAAATCAGCAAGAAAGCAATTGAGTTCTATTTAGATGGTGACAGGTGCTCTCAACAATTTGGATGTTGAAATAAAGGCAGACCTGTATATATATATATATATATATATATATATATATATATATATATATATATGAATGAAACAATCTAGGGGACTGAGAGCCTATCTCAATTCAATCAGTCCTGTTGATTATATTTCTTGAACATCTCTGGAATCAATTTTTTGCCTCTCCTTCTTCACCACAGCTATATTAGTGACAACAGCTTCTCCCCCAGCGAATCCTCCACACTGTATCCAACCTTATCTCTCCAACACCAAATTTTATCACACCAAAGTTCTGCTACAGACAAAACAAAACTGAAAAATCTTTAGTGTTTCCCAAGATAAACCCTAGAATTTTCAGCATAGCATAAAACTTTCAACAGGTACCAAGTTATGAACCCTGGGTCATCTCTTACTATTCAGCTTGCTCTAGGACACAGAATTCCAACCTTTTCTGCTTGTTTTTGCATATTTTATTTCTTCTAAGATCAAAAACTTCCTGTCTGAAAAAAAAAGCTCTCTTTTTAATTAATTTCCAGCCTCCTTATTCATATGTTCTCAAACCTACCATCCCTTCCACAAAGTTATCCTCTACCCCTATTCTTATAATAACAATTAAGGCAGGTTTAGTCATGAATTGTATAGTATTCACTCTGAATTCCTTGCATATTCACATGTTTCAGGACAAAGAAAGTTGCAATTCTTATTGGATGAATGGATTAAATATTATTTATTACAAATCTCCTATTCACCAGAAAGATGCCTTTTTTCCCCAAAAGGGAGCTTGTAAGCAAACAATGACTTTATAAATAATAACATAAGAGAGCATAAAATTGCATCTTAAAATGATGTGGAAAAATTCACTTAAAATATTCAGAAAAGGGAGTAAATAAAATCTGAGGCGAACATTATTAAGAGTTCTTGATGAGAATGGGGACATCATTTTGATCTTAACTTAAGTGTAATGTTTGAGTAGTCTGGAACAAAAGAACAACAAATAATGCCAAGAAGGGGGAGATCACTTAGAAGGAATGAACTGGTGATGTAGTAGGAGCTTATGTTGAATCGTGCCTCCAGCTGATGCTGGGTGGTAGCAAGAGGCATGATTGAATAGAAAAGGTGTTATGGAAGGCTGCTAAGTTTGGAATTAGAAGATTAGAGTTGGAATCCAATAACTACTTACTCATGTGTGACTTTCAGTAAGTTATTGTGATGATAGAGTTCAAATGCTGGTGAAATTCTCTGGCATAATGGGTAGTAGATAGTAAATGTTCAAAATTATTAGTTTAATGTGAATAAGAGTTAGAAGAAATGAAGCTTCCTTGGAACTCTCAGGCACATGCAATATGATTCAACCTTAAGTAAAAGTGAGTTATGTTAAAACTCCACAGTCATACAAGTAGTGCTTTTTCTTCTTCCAGTTGCTTGCAGTCATAGAGACTGTTTCCTAAGTGTTTAGCAGGTAGGGTCAAAACTGTAGTCTAACTCAGGATCCAATTTGCCACATCCCAGGGGGATAGCATCACTTTGGGAAAATGCTCTTAGGAAAACATGCAATGTCAAGCAAACAAGCAAAAAAAGCATGCAAGTTTCCTTAGAAGAGTAAACTTCAGGACTTTGAAGGTGCCTGAAGGTCATCAACTCCAACTCTGCCAAATCATTGATCAGAAAACTGAGCCTGGGGGAGACTAAGCAACAACCTAAAGCTGCAGTTAGATAGCTAAGCAGGGTGGCTTCTAGAACATGGCTTCTCAATCGCTATAATTACTAAACCAGTTCTTCCTTCTCACTGGCTCCAGGTGGGCAACTGTCAGCAATAGTAAGATCAAGCCCTCTATCTCTGTATTCAGATCTTTTAGGTAACCCACTTGTGCTCAGTGCAAACCCATTTTTAAGGCATGAAGAGATGCCCAGACAAAAACTCAAATTATATTTGCAGCAAAACCCCTGCTATTTCAGTACATTAGCTACAGATTCAATAAAGGTAAAGTGGTTGTTAAGCTTTTCAGCTTGAATGGCATCATTTTTTTTATTGCACTTGGAAGAAAAATGTGGTGGCACCCACCCAAAATCATAAAACCAGAGCATCTAACAAAAGATGCCATGAGCCTTGAGCTCCATTATAATTTCCGATTTGGTGTGCTTCCCACTCTGTAAATCACCTGAAATTTACAGCTGCACCTGCAAACCCAAGCATGAGGCTGAACTCTTAGATAAATAGAATTGCTCACAGTGTTCCCTGAATGTGCACTGTTAGCAAAACTGGCCCTTAGCCCAAGTGGGGCTCCAGACTTCCCCAACCTGGCTGCTTCTATTTAGTAAAAATCAATTGGAACTTTGGGGATTAAATATATTTATAAATAATGTCACTCTTTTAGATGTCCAAAGAGAGTCTCCAGTAAGAAGTAGTTAAATAAATTGATATGCCATGAATCGTAGTTGCAATATTTGATCCATTTCTAAATTTTTCTGGTTTTTCCATTTCCCCTATCATTTTTAGGGATTGGCAATTTAATTTTTAGAAGCAATTAGACATTAACAGAATCTTTATTAGGATCTATGTATATAACACTAGAATAGGTGCCATGAAGCATGTACACATTCACACATGCACAAATGCACACTCATCTGGTAACAGGTAACATGGGTCCAACTCTTGAGATGAACGGGGGTGGGGAGAGGAAAGTAACACTTGCTAAGTGCCTGCTATGTGCAGAGTATTGAGCATATAGTGGATAAATATGTATGACTTCCATTTCCTACTCTCTGGTGAGCCTAGCATAATGTACATAGATATTGAATCACTGTTATACACCAAAAACCAATTAACGTTATGTGTCAATATATGCAAATTTAAAAATTAAAAATTAAAATGAGATAACAATAAAATCATGATCCAAATGATAAGCAGAACAACACACAAACAATGGTGTTTAATTCTTGTACTAATTGTGGATCCTTATGTATTATCATCCTCAACTATCAAATGACAAAACTGAGGATTAGAGCTATTCACTGGTTTGCTTAACATTACTGAATTATTAATGCAACCAATATTTGAATCTACTTTTCGTAGACCCTACTCTGTGGTCTTTCTGTATTGTCTTGTTCTGATCTCCCCAGTGTACAACTCTTTGCTTTTCACTGAATTTCTGATAAATACATCTCTTTCTAGAGCGTTTGGAACATTAAATAGGTCTTGGAAGGGTAGATAGGGTAAGAGGAAAAGAACACGGTATGAAAGTGCAGATGGGCGAAAAGGCTTTGGGTAGCACCAAAAAAACCCTCATTTGGCTAGAACTTAAAGACCCCTAAGACAGAAAATTGGAGTGTGAAATTAGATTCAGAAGGATCTAAACCAGTGGAGAATTCAAAATTCAAGGACTAATAATTATCAACTACCAAACAATTGTCCCTGTGGGTATAAGGACATAGTTCTCACCATCATCCATAACTGGGCTCCAGGAGTCAACTCCTGTCACTGCCCTCCACGAATGACTTTCCTTCTCATGTGGATAAGAAGGGAAAATAGATTTATAAATCAGTTCTTTGTATGAAAAGAATATATCATTAGCATTTCTTCTTTTTCCCCTTTGGAATATTAATTTCACTTCTAAGGCATTGCTGATTGTTATTTTAAATACTGTGAAACAACCAAAATTCTAAGATATTGTCTCAAATATCAGGAGATTGTAATTGAGATGTAAGCATTTGTTTATAAGGTATTTTGTTCTGGTATAAAAATTAGGAAAGTTTTTTAACTTCTTTGCTAAGGAGGAATTTGATAGGGATTACTGATCAGGATGATTATTTTTCTTTGAACAAAGGATTCCCTTTTTAAAAGGCACCTGCTATAGAAAGATAATTAGCAATGTATTTATTTTATGAAGTCTTTTTCTATCATTGTTATTCTTAGAAATGCATAGAATTTATTTTGGACAAATTTTTTCTATGGAACTACATATATATATATATGCCCCTCCAAACAGCTGGGAAATATTTCAGCTCGGTGTTTTCAGCCTTCATTCATTTGCACAAGGATATTCCTCATAGCAGAGGAATTTCCATTTTTCCAAGAAATCATTCTGTCTCAAGGAAAGGTGGGAGAGGATCATACTAATCGTGCATGTCTTGAACACAGAGACTAGAAGCCTGTTAGAAGAGATATGATTCTCCACCTGATTGCCTTTCATTGATTCAACCTGTTCACTCTCCTATGTACTACCATCCCTACACCATTCTCAAAGCAGGAAAAACTGTAAGCCCTCATTAAGACCTTATTAACATTCAACCAGAAAAACAAATGAACAAACAAACAAAAAACAGAAAAAGCCTTTATTTCCATTCTGTTTCAAGGTACACTTTCAGAATAGTACCTGGAGAAAATATAATGAGGTCTGATATGGTAGAGAATATAGTTCTGGTTTGTGTGATCTGTTGGCAGTGGATAGTTGGTAACTAGGATTCCTCATAAAACATGCCTACCAAGGAGGGTGTTGTCATGAAATAATGACAACATTATTTGTTGTTGTCCAACAACAGAATCCAGGATACTTTTGGATCCTACATACTTTTTCTGCCTCTGAAATAAAAAATAATGTTTATTAATACGTTGACTATTGCTCCAAATATTCTACCATAAATAAACATTTGCCCTTGGTATAAGACATGTTCCTCAAACACTTGTTGACCAGGCAAAGTGCCCCCCCACAACTTTTTCTGAAATTGCTTATTAATAGTAACATGTTAAAAAACTGCTTAGAAATCCTCAGTGTAAATTATACATAGATAATTCATGTGTTTCAAGGAAAATAAAATGGCAATGGAAATCGACTTTAAAATAATGATGAACTGAAGATTTTACTAAGAACATGCATAACTAAAACTGACTTAAGGTGAAATTTAAAATCTGAACATACCACCAACCAAGTGAGATTCTAAAAATTAATTATCAAAATAGTCCATTAAAAGACATTGGTTTAGAGGTACCTGGGTGGCTCAGTCGATTAAGTGGCTGCCTTCAGGGCACTGGGTCATGATCCCAGGGTCATGGGATCTAGCCCCTCATTGAGCTCCCTGCTCAGTGGGGAGTCTGCTTCTTCCTCCCCCTCTGCCTGCCACTCTGCCTACTTGTGCTTTCTCTGTCAAATAAATAAATAAAATCTTAAAAAAAAAAAAAAAAAAAAAGCAGGGACCCTGGGTGGCTCAGTTGGTTAAGCGGCTGCCTTTGGCTCAGGTCATGATCCCAGGGTCCTGGGATCAAGTCCCACATCCGGCTCCTTGCTCAACAGGGAGCCTGCTTCTCCCTCTGCCTCTGCCTGCCACTCTGTCTGCCTGTGCTCTCTCTCTCACTCTCTCTCTCTCTCTCTGACAAATAAATAAATAAAATCTTTTATAAAAAAGGCAAATGATTTAGAAAGGTTTGTGGATAAATGACTTAAGATTTGTGAGGAATATATAATTCTGGTCTCTTTAGCTAATGAAAGAAAGAAAGAGAGAGAAAGAAGAAAGAAAGGAAAAAGAAAAGAAAAAAGAAGGAAGGAAGAAGGAAAGAAAGGGAGGGAGGAAGGAAGGAAGGAAAGGAGGGAGGGAAGGAAAGGGAGGGAGGAAGAATTTTGTAAATTATAGATAAAGCTGTTGTTTCTAGATATTATTCTTGTCTTTATATAATTCAAGGGAATCAACTGGGAAAATGAATTAATAGCAGAATTCAGTAAGGTAGCAAATTCAAAGGTAAAAAGGTATAAATAAGTATTGTTCTCATAAAACATCAATATACATTAATATGAAGTCAAAATATAGTAGTAGAAAGTCACACACATATCTCCCTGAAAAAAGAAAAAAGGAAAAATCTTGGGAAACGATTTGAATGAGCTCTTTGGAAAATGCCAAAATTGAATTTTTTCTAAGATACACAAAGATGCAACCCTGCCTTGATCTTTGCTACCTCCTTTCACTGGTCAGTAGATCTTCCATGTCTGACTAGAGCAATTGCTATATTCCTCAAATATTCCATAATATATCCTTTATTAACTAGGTTCTTATTTCCTTTCTAACCTCCCATTTAGAATAATGCATGTCTATCATACCCTCTAACCAAATTCCTGAATGTTACATACGATTTCATGTCTTTTTCATGTAGCAGCAGAGGCCCTTTACACCGTTCACCACACGCTGGGTTCACTTCTGACCCCAACCCCCAAGAATCAGCCTAGCTCACAAGGTCAGTTATATTCTACTACATAAACTCTCTCACAACCCAATCAAATAGCATCTGTTCTTCAGATCCAGGACCATAGACCAGCTACACATCCATAATGTACTAGTCAGACATTATTTATTTTTATTACTTGTTTACCTTTCTGTTTCTCCTTACACTGTCTGAGGATGGTGGCCACTCTTATTAATCATTGGACCCCATGGCCTTGCTTTGAGTGCTCCATAGGGGGCGTGTTTATTGACTAGGTGGGCAACTGGGTGAGTGAACATCTTAAGGGCTCCATTAGAAGTTTTACTTGTACTGAAATATATAAAATGAAGATGTCTTTTTTTTTTAAAGATTTTATTTATTTGACAGACAGAGATCACAAGTAGGCAGAGAGGCAGTCAGAGAGAGGGAGGGAGGAAGCAGGCTCCCTGCTGAGCAGAGAGCCCAATGCGGGGCTTGATCCCAGTACCCTGGGATCGTGACCTGAGCCGAAGGCAGAGGCTTTAACCCACTGAGCCACACAGGTGCCCCGAAGATGTCACTTTTAAAATAAATTAACTCAAACTCTTTATGAAATTCCACTAAAAATCTAAAGAGCATCTATTCTGAAACTTGACAAAAGTTGAATATACATAATCAATAACATTTTATAAAGTGTCTTGTAAAAATAAACAAAAATTAGGCAAATATGGCATATTTACAAATTAGTAACAGAGCATCAAAACACTTGAGAATGTTTACTCTCCTTAGTAATCAAGCAAATGACATTTTTCTTTCCTTTTTTTTTTTCAAATAGAATTTTTCCTTTATGAAAGTAACTTAGAAAAGAAGTAAAATTAAAATAAGCGTTTAAAAAGAATCCAGAGTACCCTGCTGGTTGTATGCCTTTCATAAACACAGACACTTACTTTGGCAACCTCTTGGAAGAAAATCTGTATGAAAAACAAGGGAGAGGCATGATGAAGCGATGATGAAGAACAGGAAAGTCACTTGCCCGTGGAAAAATTATAAAATGCAAAGAGGATTTATTTTAGAATTTTAAAAACTTTTTTTTCAAAACATTCCTAGTATTATATTAGTGGCTATTGCTACAAAAAACATCTTTTTTTTTTGGTCAGCTTATTCTGAGTAAAGTGTATTTAAGTACAGAAGAATGTTCAGTAGAGCCTGCTTCTGTAGGGAAGGGTATGCAGGAAGGGTGAGTGGAGTGAGAGAAGGATGGAGAACCAAAACATGTTATTTCACAAAACCTACAGTCTTTCCTTGACACACCTGCTATAAAAATAAATAATAATTTCTTTATAATTTTTGAAAGACTTCACTTAACATGGAATGTTCCTAGTTGGTTTTGATATCTGGTCTATCTGGAGAACACCAATCTAATATGTAGTTGCCTGTTCATCTTTCAAAAGCTAGCTCAAATTTCACTTTCTTCACAAAATATTCTCCAAACCCCTTAGCTGTAAAAATTGTTAAAAATTTTGTGTCAACTCTAATGACTCTTTATTCATATTTATCATGTGAAACTCTTTAGTTTTTTATTTCACTTATAGTTAATTATGCACGTTTTTATCTTTCATCTCTCAGACAGTGGGTTATATTCAGCAAAGTTTCTAGATAGATCTGATTTTGTATCTCCAAAACACGAAGATGCTCTTCATATATAGTTGGAGGAAAAGTGTGAGTATTTATTAACATTTGTATCTAATGATATAAAAGAGATAAACCAAATAAATGTTTTTTAATTATCAGAAATATTCATATCAACCTTTTATAGATCCTGGATATCCAGGATCTATAAAGAACTTCTCAAACTCAACACATGCAAAACAGATAATCATATCAAAAAGTGGGCAGAAGATATGAACAGACACTTCTCCAATGAAGACATACAAATGGCTATCGGACACATGAAAAGACATTCATCATCACTAGCCATCAGGGAGATTCAAATTAAAACCACATTGAGATACCACCTCACACCAGTTAGAATGGCCAAAATTAGCAAGACAGGAAACAACGTGTGTTGGAGAGGATGTGGAGAAAGGGGAACCCTCTTACACTGTTGGTGGGAATGCAAGTTGGTGTAGCCACTCTGGAGAACAGTGTGGAGATTCCTC
>PISX010008825.1:0-79422 GCA_004024625.1 Mellivora capensis | reverse complement strand
AAATTGTGAACATCATCCCTGGTGGCTCTCAGTTCTGCCCTAATCAATTCCATTTGGTCGTCCATGGTTTTCTCCAACCTCGCTATTGCCTGGATAATTGTTAGCCTGAATTCCCTTTCCGATGTAATGTCTATGTCGGTAGCCATTAGCTCTGTTGCAGAGGGCCCATCCTCTGAATTTTTCTTCTGTTGGGCATTCCTCCTCCTAGTCATTTTGGTGAGAGTTGGCTGAATGGTTGTAGCTGGATGTATCGACCTTGGTGCAGTGAAGGTGCACCCTGGAATGCTGTCCACTGGTGTCTTCTGCCCCCGTAGAGATCCTGACGTCCCACTAGCATCTTCTGCCCCCGTAGAGATCCTGATGAGTAGAATTTTGATCTCAGGCTGATTTCATGAGTGATCGGAGTTCCTTGGTAGGTAATCAGCTCACTTTAGGGGACAGGTTGAACCAGAGCCTCCTCCTAGTTCCCCGCCATCTTGTCTCCCCCTGCAAAAGATTTCTTTTAAGATACTGTTAAAATATGGATACAGTGTGTAGTGTTGAGAGAGAGAAAAAAATATTGCTCTTTCCTTGAATTTGAGTTGAGTCTGGTTCTTGTTGGTGGTGACACTGACTGTTCCAAATATGCAAACAAAAAATACTGAGTGTAAAAGATCAAGTGAGAATCAACCTTCCTGTCCATGATGTATTTTAATATGATAGTCCTTGAATAAATTTTTGGTGTATGAATGCCATATTATCTTTTTTTTTTAAAAACTTGCCAGCTTTATTAGCTTTTCCAGTAATAATATTTCCTAGAATGGCTCTATGTGAAGCAGTTTATAGAATTTTATCAAGCCAAAGGAGCTTATCACCTACAAGACTGGTAAGAGCAGGTTATAATATATGATTCCAATTGAAGCATACCACCTAGCAGATAGTTCTATTTTTTCAGAATACAGGTGTCCTTCATACTACTCAAAGTTTTTGTGCTTGTTGTATAACATAAACATTTTTCTAACACCTTAAGTAATTCTTGGCCATAATTTTGAGATAACCCAACAGTAATCAATCGTCCCATTTTATGCTGTAAAGCTCTAAAAGTTAATTTAATTATTGTATATTTCAAAACAAAATGTAATATCTGGGGATAAGAAGAGGAGTGAAGAGCTGAGTAACAGAAAACAAGGTCGTGTTGCTCTAACCATGGAGTCCTGAACTGCCCCAAATTCTAAGAATCATTGCTTTTATTTTGTATTATGGACATTTTTGAAATTTGGAACTAATCAAAGGGAGATGTAGTGTTTTCAAGAAAAATGGTATTCTTGTGCTCAAATTCTATCTCTACCACTAACTACATAAAACTTTGGATAAGTTACTTTACTCTCTGTTTTGGTGATACAAAATAAAGTAACTTACCTAAGTAAACAGTAATTGTCTAATTTATACAATTTATCTCTTTTTTTCTGTGAACATTAAATGAGATAATTTATATGAAGAAAGAACTACAATGTTTGACCTAGAGTAAGAAATGAATAAATACATTACAGCAACCATTATTGTTGAAGGTGGGAGGGGAGGGATATTAATTAGAAAACTTCCTAAAGTAGATTTCTTCTTGGAGAATATTAGTTGTAGAACAACAAAGGCTGTCCTATTGGAAGACCAAGGCTCTTATGGTTATATTTCTACAAGACCATGCTGTACTGTGCAAGGTAGAAGCAGTAACCAATTTCAAAAATACGTCATCAATTATTTTCTCTCTCAATGCAAGAAATTTGAATCAAGGCCCACATCATGAATATATGTGGATGGCAGTCCTGTAAGTGGCTACAAAGTTTTCATGAGAAGTCTAATGTAATTCTAAAAGGCACATTGTTTTGACTCATACTTGAATTTGAGATAGTACTGCAGTGAAGGAACAAATGATATTTTAGCCTTTGCATCACTGTCCTTTACTGAGAAAGAAAACATAAACTATAACAGTTATTTCACTGTAATTAAGTAGACTGAGTAAACAAAATGGCTCTGGAATTGTTCTAGACACTGGGACAACACCTATCCTGAAGAAAATTAGAATCAAGTGAGGGAGTCTGAGAGCTAAACACATTATTAACACATATTATGAAATATCAATTCAGTTTATCTTTAGATAATCTAAGAAGCATAGTCATTATTTTTTTAAGTCTTAGTACTTCATTGGAAAACATTTGATATGCCTTAGTCAAAGGGTGTTCATTTCTCTAGTTATCAAAATGAATGACTGGCCAAATGTAAATTTGATGAACAGTAAGTGTCTTCCATGTATAAAACACGATGTTAAGCAAAATTCTTTCCTCTGAGCACCTTAGAGTCTGTTGAGGAAGGAGACAAAAATATAACACTTGCGTTTGCTACATAGCAGAATATTTTAAGCGCTACAATACAGATTAATATGCTACAGCAGTAGACGGAGGGTGATTTCTATTTTTGATAGTAGATTAGATTATGCTTCATTGGATATGGGATGTTTAACTGTGCCTTCAAGGAAAAATAGGAGTTCAACTCCTCAGTAAGAGATTAGGTAGGAGAAAGGGAGACTTATAAACAGGGAACAGCAGGAATAAATGGCCAGAGATATAAGAACACAGAGTGAGTTAAAAATTTTAGAATATAATATCACTTTGCCCCCACTAGGATGGCTAAGATAAAAAGGGATAAACAATACTAAGTGGTGGGGAGAAGGTGGAGATGTTGTAAGTCTTCTATATTGTCAGTGGAATGGCAAAATGGTCATGCCACTTGCAAAAACAGTTTGAGGATTCCCCAAAATGTTAAGCATGGATTTACCATGCCCTGCAATTCTATCCCTAGGAATATAGACCTTCAAAATAGAAAAATAAATGTGTACATACAAACTTGTACATTAGTTTATGGCACCATTATTCATAATAGCTTAAACTGGAAATAACCAAGATGTTTATCAACAGGTGAATGGATGGATAATTATTTGGCTATAAAAAAGGGTGTCTAGTATTGACACTTGCTAAGACATGGATAGACCTTGTAAACATTGTGCTAAGTGAAAGAAGCAGAAACAGGAGACCAGATCTTGCATTATTCTATTTATATAAAAATGCAAATATATTTATTATAATATTAATATTAAGTATTATTATACTATAATGATTAGTATAATACAATATTGTAGTATATATAATATAAAAAGGCAAATCCAGAGAGACAGATATTAGATTAATAGTTGCTAAGGACAGTTGGAGGTTAGTGAGTGGCGAATGGAACGACTGCCAATGAGTGTGGGACTTTTTTTTACAGGATGAAGGAATGTTCTAAAATTTGGTCATTGTAATTGTTACTCAAATTTGTCAATATACTAAAAATTGCTACATTGGTACACTCTAAAATGTTAATTTGTGGTATGTGAATTCTGTTTCAATATAGCTGTATAAAAAATAAAATATAAACTGCTATTAGAGTAAGAATACAGTGTGTATAGTATGTATGTCTAGTATGTATAATCTGTGGTGAGATATTTTGAAAAATACATTAAGTCCAATTTGTGAAGATTTTATCCAGAAAGCTCTGATTTACTGCTACATCCCATAGAGAAGAATTAAAGATTTTGAGAATATGGTGCTAACACTAATAACTAACATTTTTTTTTGAGTACCTAATAGTTGTCTGGCTGTAATGAGCTAACACTTAATCCCCTTTACTGTCTTATAGGTTAGGCTATATTCTTATTATCCTCAATTCATAGAGGGGGAAATTAAGCCATAGTTAGTTTAAAACACATTGGTAATATGAGGAAACAACAAAAATCTAAACTCCCAATCTAAATAATACTTACACTACAATGCCTTTTGACATTATCAGAATTGCATTTTATAAAGAACACTCTGGAGTGCTGAGGGTAAATTTAAGGAAGAAGAGACCAGAGACCAAACAGCTCTTACGAGAGTCCAAATGAAAAGATACCAGCAGATTGGTGGCAATGATAGTAGAAAAATTCTATTCAAATAGTTGAATTTGGGTCCAGTCATTTGGTGAAGGGGAGACATTTATCCCAGACAGAAATACTGTTCTTAGAAGCAGATATGGCTTGAGATGTAAAAAGATATCCAGAGCAACCAAATGATTTAACTTAGTTTGTCTCACAGACAACAAAAGAAATTAAAAAGCCAAGACTTCTAAAGAATGGCAAACTTAGAAAAAATTGAGTACAGGTGGCTATTAAAGAAAATATGTTTTGCCATTAAATATTGATAGATAAAGGAGTGATCCTATTTGGTATGCTAAACCATAGTGCTCCTAGTAATTACAGATCCACTTTTTTTGTCCTACACTATCCTCTGTGGGTTGTTTTAAATGCTTTTCTTAGTAGGGTGGAAAGCTCATAAGCTTTAAACTATGGCTTTGTAATGACACAAATGTTTTTTCAGTCTTTAAAATGCTTTGAGGAACTCTTCAAATTGTATCACTGCCTGTTTGAAAAACCAATCTGGTGTTAATTGTGAATGTGCTATTTCACACAGCAGCCTCATATAAGACTGCCCTAAATAAACACCTCCCAACACTAATCAAGTTGGATTATGGAGATATTATAACTTTTTTTTCTAAAGCATTGAGATATAATATACTCGAAAGCTTCCAATATTGTAGGTATGTGTCCTCGTTTTCAGGCTGAGATGGTATCAATACCAAAGAACCTTCTGAGTAAGGTCATTGAAATACCATTTTTCTTACTGAATTATTGGATTAGTTCCTGATGTAAGGGAGATTTTAGAGAGGAGAATAAAGACATCATCTCACTATTAACAGTTTATGGCTTTGACCTTTTTGTTTCTTGATATAATATCCTCTATTCTTAATACACAAGTCCAAAATCCCTCTTAATTTTATTAACAAAGCATTCTTTTAGTGAGATATTACAATAAATTGCAGTAACAATATTTTACCCCATTATATGCCAGGTGGCTGCCTAGTCTGGGGTGTGTCTGGCTGATTTTTAGTTTATTTTTTTCCTCGTAGAAATATTAAAAATATATTTGACTAGAGTGTCATGAATTCACTGGTAATTATTATTTAAACGAAGTTAGTAAGATAAGTCAGAAATGAGGAACTAGTTTCAAAGTAGCACACAGAAAAAGTGTATTTCATATTTAAAACCATAGTTTAAATATTGTAGCAATCTGTAATTCTCAATATTTTCCTGTTTATTGGGTGGAAAATTTTTAAAAATACTATCAATTTATTAAATTGTGTTGGCAAATTTCTTGAAGTTTAAATATATATTTTTTAAAGAATTTATTTATTTGAGAGAGAAAGAGTGTGAGTTGGGGGAGGGGTAGAGAGATTAGCAGAGTCTCTGCCCATTGGAGATTTCCAACACAGGGCTCAATCTCAGGACCCTGGGATCATGACCTAAGCTGAAGTCAGATCCTTAACCAACTGAGACATGCAGGCACTCCTCATGACGTTTATATTTTATGTAGCTATGTTCAATATCTCTTTTAGAAAAAATTACCCTTTAAGTGTTTGTGTTTTAGTCACTTCAATAATTAAGTACTCTATATTTGAAGTGCCTTTAGTGTCCCAACAGCCATTTTGTAAGCTTCTAGCCAGCCACTTAACCTCTTTAAGGTTCATTTTCTTTATCTTAAGTACAACTGAAATCTTACAAGTCTATAGTAAAGATTAGAGACAATGTACATGTATGATACAGCCTAATCCTTATCATGTAATAATTAGTACAATAAATATGTATGTGAAATACTATTATAAAATATATATTATTGTTATTATAGCTTAAGGGAAAATAAAATAATATTATGTCTTGAAGGGCGCCTTGGTGGCTCAGTCAGTTAAGTGTCCAACTCTATTATTTTTTTAAAGAATGGGCTAATCTAAGAGTTCTTGGGTTACTCAGTCAGTGAAATGTCCAGCTCTTGATTTCAGCTCAAGTCATGATCCCGGGTCATGAAACTGAGCCCCACATCCAGCTCTACTCTGAATATGGAATCTGCTTAAGATTCTCTCTTTCCCTCTCCCTCTGTCCCCCACTGATCTAAAAAAATAATAAATAGGGGCGCCTGGGTGGCTCAGTGGGTTAAACCCTCTGCCTTCGGCTCAGATCATGATCCCAGGACCCTGGGATCAAGCCCTGCTTCGGGCTCTTCGCTCAGCGGGGGGCCTGCCCTCTCCCTCTGCCTGCCTCTCTGCCTACTTGTGATCTCTCTCTGTCAAATAAATAAATAAAATCTTAAATAAATAAATAAATAAATAAATAAATTATATGTTTCGAAAAGACTAGACAGGTTTTGGAGAATAAGTAGCTTTGATCAGCTATCATAGCAAGCTTTGTTTTTCTACCCAAAGATGGCAAAAAACAACATAATGGTAAGTATAATAAAGAAAAACTTATTTCTTGCATAAAGATGAATCAATTGACTTTGGGTTTTAAGTTTTAGCTTACTTAGTTGTGATTTATTACTTACTTTCTGGTTGTTGTTGTTGTTTTCCTGAGTAAGATAAATTACTTAGCTGCCTGCCCAAATGTATCCAGTGACTTCAAGCACATATTTCTAAGATAATAGACAAAAATGAGTCCTTTGTATATTAGGCATTGAAAAGAGAAAAGAAGATAAAAAGTTAGCTATGAGAAGGACCTCCCATTAGCACAACATAGAAGGCAGTAGAAGCTCAATAATATGGAAGATGATTGAATTTATTAGTAGTCCTGTGATTTAACAAGGTTACTTTATGATAAAGTATTGTTACCTCTGCTGTATTTCACAGTCTTCCTTTGGCATAGCACATTCAAAGACAATCAGAGGGAAAAATCCTGAGGCTGGGCAATGTGTATTATTTTATTAGGGATGCCTCCATGTAGCCCAATTAAATATGGCACATCTGAGAGGTCTGACTGATAAATCCAGAATAAGTAGAGTTTCTGAAGCAGAAGAACCTCCAGGGGACATAACAAAAAGTAATAGCAGTTATTTCCCACTTTACATGAGCATAACATCCATCACAAGGAGAGAAAACAGCCGCCAAGGCCTTTTTAATGAACTGTCTCCAGGAAAAATGTCTGATACATAGTTACATAGTAAAAAAGCTACAAGAAAACATTCTGGATTTCTTCTGTACTCCCATCACAAGATAATGTCACAAGTATGTGGCTTTGAGAATAATCCTTAGTTGATACATTGTCTCTTAAACACAAAAACTGAATTTGGGAATACTAAGGAAGAGCATATGTAAGCAATGAGGTATTTTTACAATCATGTTTTAAAGTTATTCTATAGTAGCTCTCATAGCATGAAATATTACATTTTTTAAGAAAGCAAAATCAAGTAATGGAAAAATGAGAGCATATAACAAAGATACAATGCCCAGAGAAACAAAAGAAAAAATATATAAAGTTACTTTCAGTAGGATTACCAATTTTCATGGGTTTCCATATACTTTTATGTATAATGATATTAACAGATATTGACAGATCAATGGTGGCATTCATTGCATCATGGAGCTATAAAGTATAGCACTAATTTCCCTGCATCTGTTTTCTTTTCAAAATATTCCAAATCACATGCTTTGTCCTTTGCAAGTGTTCTCTCATTAGGTTGGAGTTCATGCTTCCCAAGGGTTTTGATAAATCTGCTTGCTGTATGTGCTAAAATATTCGTATTGTAGTGTTTACACTTTATAGTATTTACTTAAATAAAGAGTAACCTCAGTTTTGCATTTCTTTTTTTTTTTAAGATTTTATTTATTTATTTGACAGAGAGAGATCACAAATAGGCAGAGAGGCAGACAGAAAGAGAGAGAGAGGGAAGCAGGCCCCCCGCTGAGCAGATAGCCCGATGCGGGGCTCGATCCCAGGACCCCGGGGTCTTGACCCCAGAGGCTTAACCCACTGAGCCACTCAGGCACCCTCAGTTTTGCATTTCAACCATATCTTTCTTTCACTTAAATATCTTTATAAGGACATGAAACATTTTTTTCTAAACAATTGGCTAAATCAGGTGTAAATCTACTTGTAGTGAGTCTACATTAAATTGTCTCCATGCTATATGTATCTTTAACATTCTACTTCTAGGAAATTGAAAAATTTTGTATATAAGGAAAATGGTTGATCAATAAATAGGGAATTTTAAAAGATAAATTATGTTGAGTGGTTCATCTTAGACTACATATTAATACATTAAACATTTGGCTTATGTTAGTTTTGTTAAAATTAAAATATATTCAGAATTTGTTATCTAGATATCCAAAGCATAACATATCATGAGAGATTAATGGGAAATGTCAGTTTTCAATCAAAATCTATTTAAGCTCATTACTTGCTGTAATATATTTACATAGTGTTATTACAGAATTACTATTATTACAATGATAACCTAACATTAGCTGTTGTGTAGTCAACTTTTAAGAAAATAAAATATTAAAGTTTTAATTATATTCCTTTTAGAGTTTTTGCTCTTATCCAATTATCTTCCATTCACTTTCTGTGTGTGTGCATGTGTGTGCATCCATCTGTGTGTGTGACTATGTGTCTATGGATTGGGGAGTTGTACTGAGTTCACAAATTCAAATATTTCTTTCTTTCTTTATAATTTTTCTGATGCTTGTATCCTTATATTATTTCATTCTCACAATGACTTAGGTTTATTTCAATCTCCTATCTCATCTCATTAGTATCTCCTTATCTCTCTCTTTTTTTTATAAGTATTTTCTTATTTATTTTATTTCTTTTTGTTGTTGTTGTTACATTCAGTTAGCCACTGCATAGTACACCATTAGTTTTTGATGTAGTGTTCAATGGTTCATTAGTTACGCATAACACCCAGTGCTCATCACAACCCAAACCCTCCTTAATACCCAGCACCTTGATATCCCTACCTTCCTGTCCTCTGAAACCCTGTTTGTTTCCTGGGGTCCATAGTCTCTCATGGTTCATCTCCTTTTCTGATTTATCCCCTTTCAGGTTTCCCTTCCTTCCCCTATGGTCCTCTGTGCTTTTGCATATGTTCTAAATATGAGCGAAACAATATGGTAATTGACTTTCTCTGCTTGACTTACTTCATTTAGCATAATCCCCTCTACTTCGACCCATGTTGGTGCAAATAGTGGGTACTCATCCTTTCTGATGGCTGAATAATATTCTATTGTATATATGAACCACATCTTCTTTATCCATTCATCTGTCGAAGGACATCTAGGCTCCTTCCAGTTTGGTTATTGCAGACACTGCTGCTATGAACACTGGGGTGCATGTGCCCTTCTTTTCACTACATCTGTTATCTTTAGGGTAAATCCCTAGTAATGCAATTGCTGGTCATAGGGTAGGTCTATTGTTAATATCTTGAGGAACCTCCATACCATTTTCCAAAGTGGCTATATCAGCTTGCATTTCTGCCAGCAATGTAAGATTGTTTCCCTTTCCCCACTTCCTCACCAATAGTTGTTGTTTCCTGTCTATATATGTAACAGAATAGAGACTCCAGAAATGGACCCTTAACTCTATGGTCAACTAATCTTTGACAAATCAGGAAAAATATCCAGTAGAAAAAAGACAGTCTCTTCAATAAGTGGTGTTGGGAAAATTGGACAGCTACATATAGAAGAATGAAATGGACCATTCCCTTATACCATACACAAAGGTAAAGTCAAAATGGATGAAAGACTTCAATGTGAGACAGGAATCCCTCAAAATCCTAGAACATTGGCAGTAACCTCTTTGACATCAGCCCCAGTAACTTCTTTCAAGATACATCTCCAAAGGCAAGGGAAACAAAAGCAAAAATGAACTTTTGGAATCTCATGAAGATAAAATTCTTCTCCTTCTCTCTCTCTACTTGCCTCTCTGCCTACTGGTGATCTCTGTCTGTCAAATAAATAAATAAAGTCTTTGAAAAAATAAAACAAAAAAATAAAGGGGCGCCTGGGTGGCTCAGTGGGTTAAAGCCTCTGCCTTCAGCTCAGGTCATGATCCCAGGGTCCTGGGATCCAGCCCCACATCAGGCTTTCTGCTCAGCAGGGAGCCTGCCTCCTCCTCTCTCTGTCTGCCTCTCTGTCTACTTGTGATCTCTGTCAGATAAATAAATAAAATCTTTTAAAAAAATAAGATAAGATAAAAAAGCTTCTGCACAGCTAAGGAAACAGTCAACAAAACTAAGAGGCAGCTCGCAGAATGAGAGAAAATATTTGCAAATGACATTACAGATAAAGGGCTGATATCCAAGATCTATAAAGAGCTTCTCAAACTCAACATTCAAAAATAAATAACCCAGCCAAAACAAAACAAAACAAACAACAACAACAAAAACAAAAAATAAGCAGAAGACATGAACAGACACTTCTCCAAGGAAGATATACAAATGGCTCACAGACACATGAGAAAATGTTCATCATCATTAGCCATCAGGGAAATACAAATCAAAACCACAATGAGATACCACCTTACACCAGTTAGAATCTTCTTAGCTCTTAATATCTTGTTCAAAGCCTCTCCCATCACTCTTTTTTTGCCCTCTCCCTTCACTCTTGATATATCTCAGGCATGTTCTTCAAAGTTGTACCCTTGCTTTTATTACTGCTGATACCTTTCTTTCCACTCGGAGTCTGGTTTCTGTTACTCCTGTTGCTGTTGGCCTCCAATTGCTGGTGCTCAGCAGCACTGCCTTGCAAATATTTTATATTCAGTCTCTTAGAAATGGATTCTCCAGGCCTGAACTAGTAATCCATGTATCTGAGACACCTTTAAAAACAGAACGTGGTGGGAAGGAATCTATCAAGTCGACTTGAGAAATAACACAAATTCTGTCTCAGTAGCTTCTAACTCTGCATTGTCCAGTAGAATAACCAATAGTTGCATATGGCTATTGAGCACTTGAAATAAAAATTAGATGAATTGAAGAACTCTAAATACACTTTATTGGATGTGACTATATCCAATAAAAAATAGTATCTGAATTGAGATGTGCGAAAACTAGAAAATACACACTGGATTTTGAAGACTTAGTATGAAAAACAGAATGGGAATTTCCTCATTAATTTTTCATTAAGTATATGTTTAAATGGTAATATTTTTAGATATTTTATATAAATATTTATTATTATTATTATTATTTCATTTTGCCTTTTGAAATGTAATGGCTGGAAAATTTAAAATTACTTATTGGTATCAGGTGTGCTGTCCTGGCTAAATATAGTTCAGTCCTTATCTGTAAATAAAAGGAATTAATAGAGGATTATTTACTACTAATAGTTTTCATAAACTATTTGGAACAATGAAAATGTTTAATAGGAATCATGGAATATTTTGTGTCATATACTTTGTATACTTCTGTAGTTATTCTAGGTCTCAGAAGTCATTTTGCTCATATAGAACCCTTCTCTAATATAGAAAAATTTTCTGAGGGAAGGCATGACCTTTGTTATGTGGCAATATTAGGTGAAATTGAAACAGAAGATCTAAACGATAAACAACAGAGTGATAATTACATTTGTATAAGTTGAACTTTACAAAGCACTTTCTTTTGTACTGTGCCACATAATTTTTATAGTGACACTAAATATGTTAAACATTATAAAAGAACAAGATATTTGTGTGCTGTGTGTGTATATGTGTTTAAGCCAGGTAACTGCTAATGTTTTTAATTTATTATTATATACTTTTTTTTTAAGGGAAAAGGTTATATTGGGAGGTCACTCACATTCCTGTATATTTCGTGAGCCAAGGCACTGTCAGCTTTATGCTCAGACCATATTTTCAAGATGTTTGAGTAGCAAAAAAACCTTGAAAGATAAAAGTAATATCTCCCTCTGGATCAGAGAATATGTTCATTTACTATGCAGAATAATAAAGATAATATCTCCCTCTGGGGAAAAGGTCGGGCATGTTTCCTTGCAGTCCATTACAGCATAATGTATCAGGGTTCCCTAAGTCTGAGATGCCATAGTAGTAACACAAAGTCATTTTGTGTGCACCATTTACCTGGGTTGTTTCATGTCGCCCCATGGGTCTTGAAGGGTAAGAGAAACCGATGCAAATATGAAGCCAGTGGTGTCTGCTGTGCTCTGAGTAATAAAATATTTTCTCCAGGTGTATCATGTCTTCCGTCACTATTCATGAGGTTGTGTCACTATTCATGAGGCTAATTATTAGCTTGCAAGTAGAGTAAGATCTCAGACCCTCTGAAACTTTGGAGAAATTAATATGTTTAGGAATAAAAGTTGGTTAGGAATAGTTTTTAGGCTCAGAAAAGAATAATAGAATGACAGAAAAACTAATTGGCAAAGGAATTATTGGGGAAAGGGAATAAAATGAGGAGGGGATATCCATATGATTTATGATCATATAAAGATACATATATAAAAAAGACAGTTTTATACTACTTGCATGTCACTTGATTTTTATACTTTGTATGAAGAAATAATTTGGCTTAGAGGGAAAATAAAATCTCCTTACCTCCTCAAATAGCAAGAAACGTGTTGTTCCAACTCCAAGGATGTACTTGGTAGTTCATTTAAAATATACTATACAAATAGGGGCGCCTGGGTGGCTCAGTGGGTGAAAGCCTTTGCTTTCGGCTCGGGTCATGATGCCAGGGTCCTGGGATCGAGCCCCACATCGGGTTCTCTGCTCAGCGGGAGCCTGCTTCCCCCCCACCCGCCTGCCTCTCTGCCTATTTGTGATCTCTCTCTGTCAAATAAATAAATAAAATCTTAAAAAAAATACTATACAAATAGGAAAAAAAAAGCTATTATTTTTAAGTTTCACCTGGGTAAAAATGAACAGAAGATTTTCTGTAGATATATAGATATCTATAGATATATAGATATATATACACACAATACATATACACACACACATACATGTATGTCTGTATACCATATATATATATATACATATATATATACACACACGCACACACACATACACACACACATAATCTTGCTTTTGAAATGATTCAGTGTTCTAGTGTCTGGCTCAATTTTATTTATTTATTTTTTTTAAGATTTTATTTTTATTTGAGAACAAGAGTGCACAGAGAAAGAATGAGAGGGAGAAGCAGACTCTCCATAGAGCAGAGAGCCCAACACGGGGCTCGATCCTATCTCTCTGGGATCATGACCTGAGCCAAAGGCAAACGCTTAACCACTGAGCCACCCAGGGGCCACTCAATTTTATTTTTTCTTAAGGGGAAATATGAGTTTTGTTTTCTGTAGAAAACACAGTTGTTAGGATTAAAAGAAGTTTTTTTTCCTACAAATTTAATTTCTTACTGTCATTTTGTATGAAGCATTAAGCAAAATGCGTATGATTTGGTCTTCTGAAGGGAATGAAAATAACCAGTTTCTACTGCAAACGTTTTAGTTTTATGTTGATAATTTTATTTAGGAATTACGTTTATATATGTTTTAGTAAAATTTTACATATATTTTAATATATTTTGTTTCATTATCATATATATAAAATCTGTCCTATGTAACATATTTTTCTTGATTAAATGAAAGTTTATGAGTTTCAACTATAGTAGTGAAATATAAGTATACCATCTTCATAAAAATAAAATAAATGACAAGAAAAGAGATAATTTATTGGGTGTTACAAGCAGAACCAGGCCTAGATATTTCATATAGAGAATCATAACTAAAACTTAGTAAAATTATGGAGACAAATGTTTATGTTAGCACATAGCTCCTGAGTTTTAGATGTAATTGTAAAAATACACAAAATGTATGAAACTGAACATGCTCTGTGACTAATTTTTTTTCATTGTTCCAAATATTGAATTTATGGGAAACTGGTGGTGGGAATTTAGAGTATATCCCTACTTTGAATTGAGCCCGTGTACCTTTATTATTAATAAACACATACGTTCCTTTTACTTTGAATGACCAATATTTGGAGTCTTTGACCAACTGCAAATGTAATGCTGTATTTCTAAATGATTATTATTTACTATTATTACTATTATTATTTACTATTATTACTATTATTTATTATTAAAATAAAATTTTATTTTATATATTTTACTGATCCCTATTTTTCTAAAAATGTCTTGTATATGAATAATATGAGTAAGTACATCATTCTAGATTTGAACAGCTAATATGTGAGCCAAATTCTAAGGCAACAGATCTAAGTTATATTTTGGAAATCGGATGTTGGATTAGAAAGAACAAGATAACCTTACCCAAATAGAGAATAGGGAGAAAATTTATCCAAGGCAAAAAGAAAACTGAATGTAGCCGGGACAATAACTACTAACATACCATGAATCCAGTTTCAGTTAAAAATTATGATTCTCTTTTCCATGGGCTGTTAAAAAATATGATCTTGCTGTTAATGCTGTCTTTTTAGTGTGAACTTAGTGAGACATATATGTCTATCAGGCAGCAGATTAAGACTTGGGAAATAAATACTATCTTGGTCAACTTGGGCTTCCATAACAAAATGCCATACACCAAGGAGCTTAAATAACAGAAATTTATTTTCTCGTGATTCTGAAGGCTAGAAGTCTCAGATCAAGATGCCTGCTGATTGTTTTCCTGGTGAGCGCTCTCTTCCTGGCTTGTAGATGGCTGCCTTTTCACTGTGTCTTCACATGAGTGCACAGATAGAGAGAGAATGATCTCTTTCCCTTCCTTTTCTTATGAGGTCATCAACCTTATTGGGCTGGCCCCACCCTAATGGCCTCACTTAACTTTAATCACCTCCTAAAGACCCTTTCTGCAAATGCAGTCACACTGGGGAGTAGGGCTTCAACCCATGAATGATCAGTAGGAGGCACAATTCAGTCCATAGGAAATATGATGATATCATATTCCATGATACGTTTTAGCAATAATTCCTTTCATTTCATTCAGCAAATACAGCCAGAGTAACTTTTTCAATTGCTAAGTTTCTGGAAGGCATCAGCATTTCATACCATAGGACCTGCTTCACATTAATTTGAACAACTGAGCAGCTCTTAAAAGAGCTTATCTATTTTTTATAGAGCTTTAAGTGTTACTATATCTGACCTTATTCTTCAAGCAGAAAACTTTCTGCTGGAGTGGTGAGACCACAGGTTCTTTCTGGAATTGTTTTACCCGTGGATTAAAAGTCTTTACTGTAGCCAATGTACTAATCCAGAAGTTTTCCAGAAAGCCGTCCATCCATCAATGTGTGTACTATAGTACCTGTGTAATCCCTTCCTTCTCCTGTCTTCCATTCTCCTAGATAAAGACACAGATAATGCTGCCATAGTCCTTTCTGGCCACCTCAGGGACATGCCCATGTTTTCTATGAAGATACTCAAATAAGCATTAATACTCAACGATTTTATTATTTCATTTTATTTTATTTCTTTTCAGTGTTCCAGCATTCATTGTTTATGCACCACACCCAGTGCTCCATGTAATACGTGCTCTCCATAGTACCCACCACCAGGCTCACCCAACCTCCCATCCCTCTACCCTCCAAAACCCTGTTTGTTTAGTTAGTCAGAGAGACCAACTCGTGTTGCAGGTTGTGTATAGTGTTCCCAGCATTGCAAAAAAGATTGAAAGCAGGGGAACAATGCTAACGTTTATTTAGTTCTTCGATGTTTCCCTGTTTTGTAAAACAATGTGAAATTTTCGATTAAATATAGTAAAATTAGCATTCTATTTAGAAAAAAATTCTCTGGTTAAAAAAAAGAAAAAGTACTTTTTCCTACATGCACAGAAGCAGGACCTTATATGAAAATGGAAGCCTCTGAAGAATTTACTGAAAATCTTGTATAGGACTTTGGACAACCACAATGAGAGGAAATTACTTAGATGTGGTTTATGGAATAAGTCAGTTCTACCTGGATTTTGAGTGGCTGGCACCTGGAATGCATTCCTTTCATATAACCAGGCACCTAGTATTGTCTACCAGTTGTATAATGGAAGTATATAATACTTCGAAATATTTTTGTCAGAATGCATTAAAAACAAAGACAAACTGTGCTTGTAATGTTCTTTTCAGTTAACATTACAGGTATAAAAACTTATCCCAGGTTAAAAAACAGGCAGCTTCTCTTGCCTAGAATGCTGTCACCTGCTATCACAAGTCAGTAATGTGACAGAACAATTTATCCATTTGTGTTCAGACCTTATAAATGTTCTCTTGTACTTTTAAAAACCACTTTCCCATTATGCAGTTAATTAACACACACTATATAATACTGGTCTTCAATACTGTTTTATCCCCACACCTAAACACGAATGAGGTATATAACACATTTATGAGAGTGATTCACTATTGTTGATTCTAAAGATTTGGAACCTAATCCCAGAGGCAGGAAGGAAGAAGAGTGTTGAAGGTGTATGCCTGAATTTCTGAAACTTGTGGAAAAGATTATGTTTCCTTGAAAAAATCCTCCATTTCCAAAATTTGCAGTTTTTCAGGTTGACTAAGCATTAATCATTATTTACCAGACTGAAAATATGCCTGGAAGGGTCAGGCAGAAGAGCCTGTTACTCTTGATCTTGGGCTTGTGAGCTGGAGCCCCACATTGGGTGCAGGGATTACTTGAACAAAATAAAATGGAGGAGGAAGAGGAGGAGGAGGGGGAGAAGAGGGTGGGGGTAAGGAGGAGGAGCTTGTTCACATGTACTAGTAAACATCTCTTTCATGGTCTTTATTCTCGTAATCCATCTCTTTCAGTTGTGATACATTTTATAAAATATTGTCAGATTATTCATTTTAAACAAATTAATAATAATATGACCACAAAACCCATGGAATAAAACAAAATTCTGTTTATTCTTAATCAAAACTATCTTTTTTTAGTTTTTACTCTAATATTAATTTTGCCTATTACTATTCACTACAACCAAAGTGAATGACTCTATTTGGTCACCCTTCCACTATTTGTATTATCTCTCTTTTCTGAGTCTCTATAAAATAAGATGCTTCAAATTTTCTTATGGTATAAGCACTAGTGACAAATTCTTTTAGCTTTTCATTTTCTGAACATGACTTGACTTTGCTTTCATTTTTGAAGAGTATTTCCACTAGGTATAGAATTCCAGGATTTTTTTTTCCCCTCTCAACTCTTTAAATATGTTCCATTGACTTTGACTGGCTTTGTTTTATATAAGTAGAAAGTGCTTGTTTTTATTTTTCCTTCTCTGATGAAATGTGTCTTTATCTTTGCTTCAAATATTTTCTCCTTACCCTTAGTTTTCAAAATTTTGAACAGGAGATGTTTTGGTATATCTTTCTTTGGGTTTACACAAAGATTTTCAAATTTTTTGAGCTTCTTAGTACTATGGGTTTATTTTTTTGATAAATCTGGAAGATGTTTGACGATTATTTTTTCAAATATTTTTTCTTCATCCCCCATCTCCTAGGACTTAAATTACATATTCTCTAGATTGCTTGATATGGTCCCAGAGATATCCTGGCTTTGTTCAAATATTTGGCCTCTTCTGTTCATATTTATCTTTGTCTGCATTGTCTATCATGCGAAGTCCATCATCTGAATTATTTTGTTTTACATTTCCTTTACATTTTTGAATACTTAAAATAGATGATTGATATATTTGTTGGATAATTTCATGATTTCTGTTACTTCTGAGTCTATTTTTAATTTTTATTCTGTTAGACTTATTTTCCTGTTTTTTTGCATGTTTAATAATTTTTTGATTGGGAACCAAATGGTATGAATTTTATGAATGTAGAATTATTCAGTAGTTCATGACTATTTCTAAATTATGAGTTTTCTGAGTTCTCTATTGAAAGTTTTAAAAAATTTAACATGATCTTCCTATTCATTCCTGTCTCAACCCAACTTTTTTTTTTAAGATTTTATTTATTTATTTGACAGACAGAGATCACAAGTAGGCAGAGAGGCAGGCACAGAGAGGAGGGAAGCAGGCTCCCTGCTGAGCAGAGAGCCCGATAGGGGACTCAATCCCAGGACCCTGAGATCATGACCTGAGCCAAAGGCAGAGGCTTTAACCCACTGAGCCACCCAGGCGCCCCTCAACCCAACTTTAGTGCACAGAGTGAACACAATCATTTTTACACAAGGAATGAATAATTGAACTATAATCTTTTTATTCTTCCAAAACAATGTCAAAGGTCACACATAAGATTCCAGTTCTATTGATACAAATATTTCAAGGTTTATAGTGAAAAAATAATACATTAATTTGCTTTTTGAGGATTATAGTAGGAGAAAATAACATTCATAGGAAACAAGGAAGATCAGAGAATTTCTAAATAGAAATGTGAAATACTCCTTCAAAATTAATGAAAACTTACTTTTTCAAAAATCTTTTATTTAATTAGAGTAAAATTTAGTACTCAGTGTATAATTCTATGAAATTTAAAAAACACGTACTGACAATTACAAACACAATCAAGGTACAGAACAGTTCTGTCACCTCCAAAATAATCTGCTTATACACACACAGAAACACACACACACACACACTCTCCACAAGTTCAAAGTCCCAAATGGATCAGTCTCATAGACCTAAAATCAGGATGCTGGCAGGGTTATTTCCCTTCTGTAAACACTAAGAGAAAATCTTTTATCTTGCCTTCTTTACAGTTTTTGAGGCCAGTAGCATTTCCTTGGCTCTTGGCCCCATTCCATTATCCTTAAAACTAGCAGGATTTGACTGAGACTGTTTCACATTACCATTTCTGATTCTGTCTCTTCTTCTCTTCAGTTCCAAAAGGGACCTGGTGATTACATGGAGTCTACATTTGTAATTCAGAATAATCTTTATTTTTTAATATCCTCAATTCAGTTACATCACAAAATGCCGTTTATGATGTAACGTACATATTCCTAGGTTCCAAGGGGGTAGGATGTGGATATATTTGGGGGATATCATTCTGCCTATCATAGCATAGTTTACATGCACTGGCTTTGTGGAAGTATGATATGTTTTGTGTCTTCTTTGATGTTTTCCTGGCCGGCCTATGATTCTGAAGAAGGGTAACGTCTTTAACTAGGCTGATTGGAAAGTACAAACTGAATGCTTACCTTGAAAGTTTATAATTTTTTTAATATAATTCTTCTCAGGGGAGGTCAAGATTTAAGGAAAATTATTTGATCCAAAGTTTATGTCAATACATGTAATAATGAACTCAGCTATGATGGAATGCTGATATTTTTTATAAAGCTTATAATTGTGTTTCAAAGCCATTTCAAAGAAGCACTGTAGCATCGTAGAAATGATCTGGCACCAGAGTTCAAAGCTATTAGTTACTTGTACTACTAAGAAGGTTAAAATTACTGATGCTGAATTCCCCCTTAAAATATATTCTTATTTAATATCAAGATGTTTTCTTTTCATTTCCATTTTGTCTAATTCTGTGACAAATCCACAGAGCCAGGGACCTAGTTCATGTTATTTTAAACATTGCCAACTTTTATTTCCTGCAATGATATCCTTAGAGTTCCATTTGTATGGTTGGGTTCAGAAAAGAAATAAGTCTCTGTGATCCTTGAACAATTTGTATCCAGATTAAAAAAACCAAGGGAAACCAAAATTTGTGCTTGGTTCACATGACCACTGAGAATATTATGTAAATTTACTTAGTTATCTGCTTACTTAATTTTACATCTTTTTACAGAAATTATATTGTGACAGCATAGGAATTGTATTGTAATTCCAACTTTTAGCCCATTCAAATTATTGTTTTAGCTATGTGCACCTACTTGTAGCACTGCTAAATATAGTATGAGTTTGTAAAATTGAGGTCACACTATCACATACCAGTCTTTGAAGAAAAATGCTAATTTATTTCAGGTTAACATCCAAGAAACCATAGGATACATATTCTCACCATTTGATATTTTCTTTTATTTAAATATAAGCGTTCATATGTACAGCACATATTTTATTGGACCTCGTAAATTAGCCGAGTGAGACAGAAAAGAAAAAGAATAACATCTTATGCTGGCAACTCACTCCAAATGTCAGCTATTTTTATCTAAAGGACAAGTACTTTACTTGGATTTGTTTTTGAAATTTCTTTTCTTTTAACAGTTCTTTAAGTATGAACTTGACTTAAAATACATAATGATATATACGAACATTAGTTCTGGGCAACTGACTTTGCTTAGCGTGTCTTTGAGATGTTTGGAGATAAATTCAACTTAAATCTGCATTGCCTGACAGATCTCTCTGAAAACTTTTCTGAAAGAGCTTTATGCCTACCACAGAAAGACTGTTTTTAAATTATTATGACTTATTTTTCAGAATCTTGTTTGAGATCAAAATCTTGAGTAACCTGGAGCTTAAATTTAAAATATTCTCCTTGAAGTATTTGGATCATAAAGGCTAAAATAAGAGTATTGTTTTCAGCTATAGTTAAGGTTTGTAAGTTTATTCTTTTAACTCATAGAAAACCTATAACACTTTAAAAGTAATATTTGATTTAAAAAAATGGGATTTTTAAGAAAAGATTGCACTAATTACATCTAATTATATAGTTACAGTTATTGGTAGTCTGTCTAAGCATACGGGTGTGAATGGTCTCTATTTCCACAAAATATATTATGACAGGTACAGAGGATGTTTCATGTTCATTGTAATTTAGTTTATGATTTTAATTACTTAATTCAGTTACTTTGGTTGAAATGTGACAGAGCCTGATAACTCTTGTTTGCACAAATTGTAACTATAAATTTTACCACCATGTTATTTTAAACTCTATCTATAGAAATAATAAATGCATTCTGAATCGCTTTATTATCCCACAAAGAGGGAGACATTTAATCACTTTATAATAAGGTGTAAACTTCTTATCTCCTGTATGAAGCTCCTTGCCACCTGAGTCTAACATCAACAACTTTTTCTCTTCCAAAGGAAAATTAACCAAAGTGTTTAGGTTATTTTCCAAATAGTTGTTTGGTAATTAATAGCACACAAACTTGACAATAAAGTTTGAAATACAGATAATAAATAAACTACACTAGATTCTATTATTCATGGTAGTTATATTCTGTAATGTCCCCGCAAAACACTGAATTATCTCTCCTGGGGAAAATTTTCCATCTCTATCTATCATCCATCTGTCTATCATCTATCTATCTATCTATCTGTCATCTATCTATCATAATCTTAAAACAACTCACCTTGGTAGATTTATTTCATTTTATGAAAAAGAAAACAAAGATTCAGAAGTAAGTGACTTTTCTGAGGTCCCCCACTAACAGGTGTCAGAGTTGTGATTCTTGAGTTGAACCCTATACAATCTACCCCAGAGCAGAAGCTTCTTGCACTACACTACACTGCCCCTACCCTCTCCATCGTTGGGTGATATCTGTGTGAGAAAGAAACAAGAAGGCAGTGTTGCTTCACCTGACCTCAAGTGGGAACCTGGCAGCTAGGCAACTCAAACCCCAACCCCTGCCCCTCTCTCTCTGTATGTCAGTGAACTGCCCTAAAGCATTGCAATATTGATTTAGGGGTTACAAATAAACTTTAGCTATTAGGCAAATTGATATAAACAGGATTTGAGAATAATGAAGGTTGGTTTATTCTCCTTTTTTAGTATTCCTCCTTAGGTTATAAATAAAAATGCTTGTGTATAGGGAAAATTAAAGCAAGAAACAGTAAAAGGAAATAGTAAAATTAATTTCCTTGGAATAACATTGTACAGGCAAAAAATCAAATTATTCACAATAACTGCAGTGATCATTTTGGAATGGCCCACAGGATTTTCTTTCTTTCTTTCTTTTCTTTCTTTCTTTCTTTCTTTCTTTCTTTCTTTCTTTCTTTCTTTCTTTCTTTCTTTCTTTCTTTCTTCTTTTTTAAGATTTTATTTGTTTATTTGAGAGAGAGAACACACTTGTGTGTGCATGCATGCATGTGAGCACGGGGTGGGGGGTACAGAGGGAGAGGAAAAACCAGACTTCTCATTGATCAGGGAGCCAGGTGCAGGTTCCATCCCAGGACCCTGGGATCATAACCTGAGCCAAAGGCAGACGCTTAACCGATCGAGTCACCAAGGCACTCCTGGCCCACAGGATTTCTCTGAGAATAATTTAAATAAATTTCAGGACTTCATTAATTTCTACTTTAATTATTGAAATTTTGGAGTAATAAGTATAAAATATCAAATACCTGCATGGTTCCAGGTAAGATGTCCTTTTTGTTCACTGTTTCATTTAATATTTGAGGCAAAACATTGAAGCTAGCATATCTGTCGTTCAGTTAGAGAAACGGTTTCATACAGGTTAAATAACTTTTCTAGGATAACAAAACTAGAATGTGCCCAAGTGAGAATCCTGAAAGAAATTATCTGCAACTCTAAGGTTCATGGTGTCTCCAGTATACCACACAGCTCCCTAGAGAAAATACTTTATGGGACAGATCATTCTTAATGAGATTTTTGTGTTTAACCAAATATATAATTTGCTTGGGTGAACGTTCTGTAAAAGCATGACCAACGCTCTCTGGCCCAATAGAGGTTCTGGCTCACACTAACAAGCTGTAAATATTTGTTGATATTATATGTGAAAATAAATGGATTAATGATATCCTAGTTGTAAAGATTAGTTTCCAAAGGTTTTTTTTTTTTTTTAAGATTTTATTTATTTATTTGACAGACAGAGATCACAAGTAGGCAGAGAGGCAGGCAGAGAGAGAGTAAGAGAAGCAGGCTCCCTGCCAAGCAGAGAGGCCGACTTGGGGCTTGATCCCAGCACTCTGAGATCATGACCTGAGCCAAAGGCAGAGGCTTAACCCTCTGAGCCACCCAGGCGCCCCCAAAAGCCTTTTGATAATTATATTATTCAGCTTCTTTTTTTTTTTTTTTTTTGGCTAGGTACACTCTGACCAAATTGAAAACCTAAATTTTATAATTAGTGATCACTTGTGTTACTTTCAGGTTGTTAGGATATTTCTGTATGCAACACAGGGTTCTCTTTTGAACCATTTCCTGCCATTACTATGCTCATTGATGACTCTTTATTCTACCTTCTAAGTCTACATTGTTTGCAAACCTCAGGCTGAACACTGTGCCCATTCTTAAGCAGCCATCTGCATGTGCCAAGGAAAAATCGCAAAGAACAGAAAAAACCCTGTCAAGCTCTTATTCTTTGCCAATTTCTTCATTCAATTTTACTGTGTCCTATGAGTGTTAATATAAAGTGGGTATTCTGATAGCTTCACTTCTTCTCAATAGTTTGTGTTTTCAAGAAGCAGGAAGAACAGAGGCACAGAAAAAAGAAAACAGCTAGAGCTGTCATTACAAAACACTGGATTGATATATATTATTATGTGATGTATGAGGGCAAGAAAGTATTCCACAAAGCATAATATCTAAACATATACCTTCATACTCAGGCTTAAATTTTGTTATGAATACTTAGGCATACATAGAGATATAATAGGGAATTATTACAATTGCTTTGATTCAGAGAAATTGGCACCAGAAAACTCTAAAAGAAGGAAAATCTGCTAAACAGCTTCTTATCTGAATGTGCTTTACTAAAACACTACACAAGCAAAATGATTACGTTTAAAGCAAAACCAATATTTTATGTATATGGTATTATCCTTATAATTAATAACTTTTTCTCGTAATTCATATAAACACATGGCTACTAAGACATTCTTAGAAACATGTAGATTGTTTTTGGTTACGTTTTAAAGAAAAGCATGTTTTGAGGGAGGTAATTCTGCTAGAAGTGTCCTTTCATTTAGGATTTCAGGCTTTAGTTATTCAAGATAAATTTTCTTAGAACACTCACTTTAATAATTGGGAAAAATCCTTGTTGCTCATAGGTGCAGTGTCTTCAGATATGTCCCTTGGAGATGTAAGTTCTTCAGGAATACCTTAGGGGAAGCCGAAGGTGGTGAAGGAGAGACCAGGAAGACAATCTTTTTCTGGTTTACATTTGGAAGTTTTAAACAAGAGTTTATGCTCTTAAAGAAATCTGTTCAAGCAAAAGCTTTGAGGATCATTTATCTAGTCCAGCTTCCTCAGCACTAGATCAAATACCTGTAGAATGCTTATGTACATATTCTGGTAGATTACAAGTTATGTTGGACACTATAACATATTTGGGGGAAATATTATTACCTGTATTTTGTGGAGCATATGACATTCTGCAGAGATTCTAAACAGGATTCTCTGCTAATTTGCTTAATAAGACCTAAAATCCATATACCACTGAATCTATTAACCTTAGCTTTAAAAAAAAAAAAATTATTTATTTATTTATTTGACAGAAAGACAGAGAGAGAGGGAACACAAGCAGAGGGAGTGGGAGAGGGAGAAGCAGGCTTCCTGCTGAGCAAGGAGCCTGATGTGGGCCTCACCCCAGGGCTCTGGGATCATGACCTGAGCTGAAGGCAGCCGCTTAACGATTCAGCCACCCAGGCTCCCTTAGCTTATTTTTTTTTAATCTTGTGCCTGTACAGTGACTGGTATCTCAATCCATGTTTGTTAACATAACAAGTACTTACAGAAAGCATTTCTGCACAGTAGCTATCCTAATCCAAATGAAATCTCTGGTCAAAGAATGCTTATTTCTTTACATGTTTTTGTTTTTCATTTATGTTTTCCACAAAGGAGAAGAAAGTTCAGCTCCTTTTCTCAAGGGAAAAATGTCATAGTAAACACTTATGGACCATCTTTACACTCTTACATTCCATCCATTTACAATGCTGTGTGACTTATCTGATTTCTGAGTTTCCTAACTAGTGGTTCCCATTTTTGAAGTTGTGATGGTTATCAGTGCATTCTGACTGTATTGTCCTTTCATCTTTGAAGCATTCTCTCCTCTGTTTCTTATCCTCTGGCCAAAACCTCCAGGTTGGGTGGAAAGGTGAGTGTGTTATGAAGAAAGAGTGCTATGTCATTCTTTGGCCTCTGTACCCGAGTTAAGTCAGGATTGTGTGGGTCTGGTGGTTTCAGTTCCAAGTAGGATAGAAAACTCTACCATATATTCTAATCTAGCTCTACAAGTGAGAATTGACAACTGTATATGAATTCCCATTTGCATGCTTATGTCACCTATCATTTGGTTAGAACTCGAAAGGGAGAGAGAATGATTAATCAACGTGTTTAGACTACAAACAATATTTAATACTATTTCATACTTGGGTAAGCTTCCAACTCTTGATTTCAGCTCAGGTCATGATCTCATGTGAGATTGAACCCCACATCCAGCTGTGTGCTGGGCAAGGAGTCTGCTTAAGATTCTGTCTCTCCTTCCTGCCCTCCCCATACTCACTCGTGGTATACTCTCACTCTAAAAAATAAATAAATAAATAAAATGGAAAATTTAAAAAAATAATAAATACTATATTATACTTATTTAGTATATGTCAGAGATTCTTCTAAGTACTTTACATGAATTAATACATTTAGTTCCCATAGTGGCCATTGGAAGTATATAGGATTGAGATGAGAAGAGAGAGGCATGGAACAGTTAGGTAACTTTTCTAAGGTCACAGGGCTAGAACATGGCAGAACAAAGAATCATATCCAGGTATTCCAGATTCAAAATACCTTAAACATCATGTTATACTGCTTCTCTAACATTATTTGGTCTTATGGAATTAACTAGAAGTATCTTGAATTAGAAGTCTGAAGACCCTGTCTCACGTTTCTTTGAATCTACTATCAACTTGAAATTTTATTGTCTATTTGTTTTTTATCTATTATAATACTATACTTTTCTACAGATTGAAAAAAAAAAGTACTGGTTTGATGGGAAGGAAATGATGAATTTGGCTTGGGATATATTTAATATAATGACATCATGGAAGAATTCAACTGAACTACAAACTCTTACATTGGAGACATTAGCTAGAATTCTGTTTTTGAAATAGGTCTTTTGGGGTCATCTTTCTAAACATGAAAACAGATATAAATTCCTTCATTTATTAAGAAAATGATAATTTGCAAGACTTTTTCTTTCACTTCTGTTATAACATTTACCAATGATTTTGATTTCTATTTAATGGGATTTAGAAAACAAGCTCAAAAAGGTTAAATCTGAGATATAAGTCCACAAGTTTGTGCAAACTCACTTTAATTAGAGTCAAAAAAAGAAAATGTTCCAAAATGAAAATAAAATTATATTTTAATTTAATATAATTTAATATATTTTATTACTTTTAAACTGAAAAATGCTGTGACATAAAAATGGGGTGGGGGCTATATATAAAAGAAAATTTTATAAACATAAAAATATAATAAGAAATACAAAACCATGAAGAATGTTGCTGCTTCTTTAGCCATTCACTTGCATAAGCATACTTTCTTTGAATCACGAATTTAGCTTTCCAATTAGGTTTTCTCTTATATAGGGGAAAAAAAAAATAGATGTAAGTGCTTTCTGCATAACAAATCTGTCAGATTCCAGGGAACTCTCTATTTCAACAATATCATATTAGTGGAAACAGCTAAGATTGATTGTAGTTTATGTGATAGGCTCTATGGTTATTGTTTTCCATGCATCCTTGAACTCATCTTTAGACAGATTTAATAAAGTAGTTTCCAGGCTGGTCTGGAGGAGGCAGAATTGCTGAGAATTTGAAGAAACTAAGAGCCAAACCACATGGTCCTGCTCCATCAGTAAATTTTAGGTGATCTTTGGCAATTGATGTCACCTTTCTGGTACCCATTCTTTGAGGGGGGATGAATAATTGAGCTTATAAGGTTGATTGTTTTCAGTATTTGAACAATGCCTGGGAAAAAGAATCCTTCAGTGAATATAAGCTGCAAAAGTCACTTTAAATATGAAGGAACCGAGGTTTAGGAGAGATGAAGATCCAAAGCTAGCTGCTGAAAGTAACCCATATTTGAGACATTCCTTAAAATAAATGTCCTTTCCATCCTTCTAGACCTTGACACTTAAAGCTCCTTTGGATGTTTACATTTTCATCCTCTCTAATAAGGTCTGGTGCCCCTTTTTTTTCTATTGGTTCATTTTCCATCTGTAGTAAGACTGTTAGCCTCTCCTCCAGGCTTTGAAACTCCTTGCCTTTACCCCACAGACCATGGATAACCAAGACAACAATCACAGCATTAATCGTGTGATTCTTCTGGTCAAGGTAATGTATTAAATGCTTTATATATTTTAATTTCATTGACTCTTAAAAATAGCACTATAGGTTGGATATTATTATTATTATTATATCCATTTTGAAGATGTGGAATTGGAGAAACACAGTCTTAGTATCTTGCCATAGATCACACAGCTTGTAAATTCCACCTGGGATTTGAACTCAGATTTTCTGAATCCTGAGACAAATATGTTAGCCTCTGTGTGAAAGAACTGCTCTGGAACTCTACATTGATAGGGAAGATCTTTGAGAACTCGTGAGTCTATAATACTTGGTTTTTGACCATTTGTTTGGTTCATACAGTTTATGTAACATGGTCATCAGTGTTGAAATGGAGAGCTTGCCTTTAGGAAGTAAGGAACATCAGCATTCCTTAGAAATGCTGAAAAGCACAGCACAAACAGATATGCTAAATCTGCACAACACTAAAGTAATAACTCAGCTAATGGGAAACATGAAGCCATGAGCTAATATAATAATGGGTTTTTGGGAAAGTTAGAAAAATGCCTTCTTAGGGATTTTTGTGAATTTTGGTTAGATCTGAAGGGTTGATACGATATTCAGCAAAATATTCCTTCTTTGCTATTTAGTATGCAGTGGTTTGCAAATTATTAGTTTTCTTTGCTGATGCTTCTAATTTAGTTGCATTTCTTAGCTTGTTATGTTAAAGCACCTTTCTAGAGAATAACTTTGTGAAAGCACTAACTTAATTAAAATAACTGGGTTCTACTCCTGGCTCTGATATATTCCAGGGTTTGACCTTGGACCAAATACACATTCTTTGGACTGTTAGTATATTCGCTCCTAAAATAATGGAATTGTAAGTAATTATCAAAGGCACCTGGATTTTTAAATGTATATCTGGTTATTTTAGAATTCTTTAAAAGAGACATTTTTTTAATGGGTATGTGTAGAAGGCATCTTTTTTTTCTCTTCAGTATTCCTCACATTTCTTTGGATAATATGTTAATTTCTTCCTGATGGGGCCCCTCTGCCTCTACTCTACAGTAAGCTCATTTACTTTCAATAGAGCTAGGATAATGCTATAGCTCAAACAGGGCCCTTTTAACATTATGTTACTTGAACCACAATGACTCATTGTTTTTTACTTTTGTATATGATAATGATGGTAATGGAAAGGCTATAGCAGTGGCCACAGGAACAGACACTTTGGGCCATGGGGAGTTGGACTTGGGACTCCTCATGTAATTGACTTGGTATTTTCTTGCAATTTAGTCATTATAAAGTCCAGAAGTAGGAAAATTTGAATGTGCTGTGTTTCTAATAGGACCACTTCACCAATGCTGGAGGTGAGAAAACTGAAGTTAAGCAAATAATAATACACAAAAGAGGTATCATTTATTGAGCATTTACATGTGGTAGGCCATGTTCTCAACACATTTCATGTATTATCTTACTGTATTTAAAAGAAATAAAGTAAGATGGCTCTCCTAGTTCCACCAAGTGGACATAATTACCTTGCTTATTAACCTTGGCTTTTTTGGGCCAGAAGAAGAAATAGACTATACTGAGTAATGGATTTGCCTAAAGGCACATGACTTAATGAGGAAATGGAGAGTCATATTGTGTCTTAAAAAGGAATATTAAATATGATACATGAAAAAGAAATAAAGATTGAAAAAGTAGGTTGCATTCATTATGTGAAAGTCTAAATTAAGGAGCTTAGATTTCATTTTGTAAGAAGAAACAAACAAACAGAACTTTTTAAGCAGTATCCTAATATTACTGTAAGGACCTATTTAGCCAGAGTGCTTCCATCCATCCCTTAAACAAAAAACTTGTTGTTTAACCCTTAAACAGTCCCTGCTCCCCTTCCCCCAGGGGACTTACTTAAAAACAAGTCCCAGAAACCAGCCCCAGGTAACAAAGCCAAGATACAAGGGCGGGTCAGACTGGGTGGAGACCTGGGGGGTTGCATACTGTCTCCCTAGCTACCAAGGAGTATGGGCCCAGCCCTTTGGGAGACTTTTGGATGCCAATTCTAACCAAGGTGATAGACTAGGTGAAATGTCTACTATAGGGTAAACTGTAATTTAATTGGTCACTTACATGTGACCTAACATGACTGTGAAGTTTCCTGTGTGTGTTACAATATCATTGGCCACCTGTGCGTGGCCAGGTCCGACCGCATGGCCTTTGCCCTTAAAAGCTAGTGTGTGAAACAGAGAAAGGTCACCTTCTCTTGTAAGAGGTGCAGCCCCAAATGTTCGGTCTGATTCTTGATGCTTGGTGCAGAATAAATCTTTGCTTGACCTTCCCTTTATATCAGTCTCGCTCCTTTAATCACGGACCCATTATGGGGGACATATCATTTGGGGGCTCTGCCGGGATTAAATGATGAGAACTGAGCCAGCATCAGAATTTCTGGGAAAAGCCTCTGGAGGTAAGATCTCCAGATTTTACCCTGTGAGATCCATTGATCTCCAGATTTTACTCTGTGGGATCTGGTCTGTCTGTCTGGCTGTGGAGCTCCAGGTATAGCCCAACGGGGAGAAGCTGGATGCATCCATGGTCCCCAGGGCTGGAGAGGATGTGGGGATGCCCCTTCCCTCCACTGGTAGATCACCAGGGGGTTCGAGTCCCCCTAGACAGTCGGGGGGTTCGAGTCCCCCTAGGCGTTCATGGTCAGGGGGTTTGAGTCCCCTTAGGCGGTCACCTCTGGTTCTGAACCACGGGGCCTGTGGTTGCCTTTGTTTTGTCTTTTCGTTGTCTGTTCTGTTGTTCATTCTGTTTGCAGGGGACGGAGAAAATTCCCACCAGCAGCAGGTTCTGGGTAAGAACTGCTGGGCCTGTGGTTGTCTTTGTCTTGTCTTTTTGTTGTCTGTTGTGTTGCTTATTGTGTTTGGAGAAATGAGGCAAGCGGAGAGGAAGGGGACTCTGACTTTCGTCTCTCCATTCCTCCTAATAGATGTGGGGCTTCTCCCTCACTCATTTCGTGTGTTAAGGGCTATAACTGGAGCCAACTGGGGTTAGTCTAACTTGAGACAGAAACTTTAAGGAATATTCCCAAGCAGCTGCTGAAACAAACTTTGTTTCAGGGACATTCCTTGTCCTCTCTGGCCCAATGGGGACTGCCTAGCCCCTCCCCGCTTACTGGTGGAAAAGCTTGGCATCTGCTCCTCTCTTGGAGCTGATGAGCCCTAGAACTGGAAACCCTTTCTCTGCATTCTGGTGGCACTTTGTTCTGTTCTTCACTGTCAGGAAACAAGAAGAGCACCCCCTGGACCTAATACCCCCCACTCTGTATCTTCCCACCCGGGTCTCCGGTAAACATTCGAAGTGGAGTAGGCCCAGGTGGAACGTAAATCAGTATTTGAACTAAGTTAAGTTTGTTGGGTTAATTAGGATGAACATGTCTTTTGAGTTAACAATAGTAAATGTGAAACTTCAGAATCTTCACTTCAGGTCAAAAAAGCTTGTGTAATTTGTTAAAATCTGTTAAAATCTGTTAAAATCTGTGTTAAAATCCATTGAAATCTATTAGCAAAGAGATGACTAAACTGATGGTTAATTGTCTGTCTCAAAGTTTTAATGGGTAATTGTTAAAGTAGCTTTCAAAGTCTTTGGTAACCTGAAACTTTAAACCAAATGGGATAAAATACTAGAGGGCTGGTTGCTGGAACTAGGTTTGTGCTTTTGAAATATGTTGGTAAACATGTTTTGTGCTTAACTGATTGATAAATTTGCCATCTAAAAAATTCTGTTGTAACAGTTCACAATTGGTTTATATTTAGTCTTCAATAGAGGTTAAGGTATTTCTAAGAGTACAAAATTCTGCTAAGTGTAACTAAGACTGATGGAAATGAGGGAAGCAACTCTGTATGTAGAAAAGTAGGAGATATGCAAAAAGGAGAGAAAAAGACCAGATGCCTGATCCTGTTTGAATAAGAAAGAAAGAAAAACAGCCCCAGGGCCACTGTCTGAGCTAGATCCATTTGTAAAGAATGGAAGGGGAGACTGATCACCTCCCATAGGCCAGGGATACCCAGAAGAAGTGTCCAACCTGTTTAAATTTGAAGAGTGACTGACTGTGTGAATCTGTCTGTATGGCTCCACTGCTTGGGCTACGGAGTCTGAGTGGGCTGCACCCTGAGTCTCGCGGGCATCATGGTCATCTACTCCACAGAGTAGCCTGGTCCAGGGTTTATATGGACAGACCTTAGCTAAGATGCTCCTAAGTTCCCGTGAGGGACATGAGCAGGGCAGCATCTGAAAGATCCCCCTCCCTTTGTCTGCGACATCATTCACAATGGGAGGGAAACCCAGAAAACTCACTACCTTAAGACTGCACACTTAAGAATAAAAAAGAAAGACACTGGTATAAAAAAGTTGACTTTCTCTCTGTTTAAAAGGGCAAACTTTTCTTAGTTAATTGATCTGTTAAAAAAAAATGTAAATGGTTTTCTCTTTGCCTGCCCAGAAAATTCAGTTTCTATGTTTTGTTTTATCACGTTTTTAACATCCCTAATTATATTTAGGCATGTGCTTTAAAATCTTTTAAGGTTTTAGCAATTGTCAACAAGATTTAAATTGTAAATGAGATCTCTTTGACTCATAAGACTTTTCCTTGATATACTAAGTTACTCAGGCAGTACTGCTAAACCAATGATAAACCTTGGGTTACATTTGGGTAAATGCTGTAACTACTCTAGAGGTTCTATACATTTCCTAGAGTTTAATGTTTTGATAACTGTCATCACTTGATATTTAACCATATCTATTCTGAGGTTTTGTCATTTGTAATTGTTTTAATTCTCTTATAAGATGAATTCTGCCTTAAAGGAAATTCATATGGGAAAACTTTCAGGACAAATACAGGTCTTTGATATGTTAAAATCCTGGGAACTGAAATGGGTAAGAATTTATAGAAGTAATAGCTGCATTCAGACTAAACCAGAATTAGTAACATGGGACTAGATGAACTGAAAGGTTGTAATGTTGTGTTTCTTAAAGTTTTGTCTTATTTTAAACATGACTGGTTCTGTACTGTTTGCTCCTCCAGACTAGGGAAACTTTTTCTTAAGTTATCTGTAACTTACAGAGATGTAAAAGTACTCATTTGTAAACGAATCAAGGCATTCCACTTTTCTATCTGAACCCTCTGAAACCAAAAGGTCTCAGTAAATATTCTTTCTTCCTTGGCAATCAGTCATTTGCATAAGTTCAATAAGAATCTGTTCTCCTTGTAAAAGGACACCACTGGAAAATGAAAAGACTCAGATATGACCAGACAGCTTAAAGGAACTAAGGTTAACTTTATAAAACCTGGAGCCGTAAAGCCCTTTAGAACTGTTGTCCTGATACCCTGCTTACAGAGTTCCCAAAAGCCCCACCAGGTGAGTAAAGGATGTCACTCCATGGTAGGAGGAGGAGCCTCAGGGTACTCTGGGCACCTCAGGAAGAGTAATTTGCCCAAATCTGACAGGTATTGCAGGCATGTCTGATCGCAAGTATGTGGCTTGGCTTCTGGCCCGGAGAGGCTACTAAAGTTTAACCTAGAGATTCCTTATAAGAAGTTCCAGCAAAGCAGATTCTAAAAGATCTATATGATCACACTCACTGTTCTTGCTGAGCTTATGTAAATAATTAGGCCAAGTTTGTTAAAACTGGACTTGTTTTTCAAATGAATTAGTCCTGATTTGGATATCTAGGAATGAAGGTTATTCTAGAGAGAAAAATTATGTTTTAATAACACACCCTTATGGATGTTAAATTCTAGATTTGATTGTATTTAAATATTTGTTTACCTAAGCTAGATAACTTGAGGTAAACTTCAGGGAAGTTGCACAATAACTCCTGTAGACGATCTTGCCCTTTCCAGTCAGTCAGCCCCAGATATAAGGAGGAAACTTCAGAAAATTGAAGGATTTGAAAGGAAAAATCTGACTGAGTTAGTGGGAATAGTGGAAATAGCTGCTGAAGACTATGGGTCATGCTTGCGGGGACGAGAGCTCTCTTACAGACTCTGCAGGGAAAAGGGTATCGGGTGTCAGCAATAAAAGCACAGCTTTGTCAGAGCCACGCCACTTATTTAGGCTTTGGTCTACATGAGGGAGTTTCTTGGGATGGTGGGCTACTGCAGGCGTTTCAGGGAAATGGTGTGACCTCTCTATGAACTGGCTAAGGGAGAACTCACTATGGTAGAGTGGACAGTTGGGGCAGAATGAGCATTTCAGAAGTTATAAACAGCCTTACTGAGTGCCCCAGCATTGGCCATCCCAGAAGTTACCAAGCCCTTCCACTTGTATGTGAATAAAAAGGCAGGGGTGGCTGAAGGAGTTTTGAGACTCTGGGGCCTTGGCAAAGGCCAGTAGCCTATCTTAGCAAGAAACCAGATCCAGTAGTGGCTGGGTTCCCCCTTGCCTCCACATAATTACTGCCACGGCCCTCCTGGTCAAGGATGCAAGTATATTTACAGAAATGACTAAATTAGACTATAAAGGGATTGGGCTAAGATCAGAACAGGAAAATTAATTCTTCCTCAAAGACTAGAAGAAATTAGTAAGCCAAATACATCAGGGCACTCATTTGGGGACACACAAGTTTAAAGAGTTCATGGGCAAGCAGTTCCAGGTTTCTAAATTAGGGGGTATGGGTCAGGATATGGTTGACAGATGAGCTCAATGTTAGGCGGTAAATGCGGGAAGAACTAGAATGGGAAGAGGGAAAAGAGAAAGAGATAAGGAACCAGGCATTTATTGGGAAATAGATTTCACAGAGATGAAACTGGGAAAATATGGGCACAAGTATATGTTAGCTTTTGTAGATACCTTTTCAGATTGGGTAAAGACTTTTCTGCCATGGCATAGTTGGCAGGATGGCAGGAGTGGTAGCCAAAAAGCTACTAGAGGTTTGGGTTCCCTCTTGCGATCGGGTCAGACAACAGCCCTGCATTTGTGAGTTCAGTCTCTCAGGCATTGGCCAAAGCTGTGGACACTAATTGGGGGCTACATTGTGCCTATTGGCCCCAAGTTCTGGCCAAGTAGAAAGAATGAATCAGATTCTTAAAGAGACCTTGACAAAGCTAATTCTGAAGACTGGCGGTGGATGGGTGGATCTCCTTCCCTTTGCCCTCCTCAGGGCGCGATGTATACCCTACTTAAATAAGGTGACCCCATTTGAAATAATGTTCGGGAGACTCCCCCCCAGCTCTGCCCTTGGCTACAAGAGGTTGCTATAGCAGAAATGACTGACCAGTCTGTACTCCAGTCACTGCAGGCATTACAGTCTGTCTAGCCCACGCAGAGACCCTAACTGCCCACACAGACAGAGACGGACGGAGCTGGAACCACATCCTTACCAACCCGGAGACTGGGTTTGGATGCGCTGCCACCAAGTGGGAAACCTGGAGCCTCGCTGGAAGGGACCATTTACTCATCCTGACCACCCCCACGGCAATAAAAGTAGAAGGCATCAGGGCCTGGATTCATGCGGGTCACGTCAAAGGAGCCAAGGACGAGAACGCCCCCCAGAGGTGGATGCCGCTGCCGATGGACCCCGCTGATCGCGGACTAAAACTAAGACTCAAAAAACAATGAGTTCATTGAGTTCATTAAATTCATTGTTGCCCCTGTTGTTAAGATATAGGCGGGAGGTATAAGCAATTGCAAAATAGAAAAGGAGGGGGGGCTCTGCATAACCCTAGGAGAGAAATACTGTTTCTGGGTAAATCACACTGGAGTCATTAAAACAGTCTAGCAGCTGTCAAAAGGGGGGTATAGAACTGGCTGAAAAGTCAAGGATTTGACTAATCTCCAAAGAAAAGGGGGGAAATGTAAGGACCTATTTAGCCAGAGGCTTCCATCAAGGTTAAAACAATAATGTTGTTTAACCCTTAAACTGTCCCTGCTCCCCTTCCCCCAGGGGGCTTACTTAAAAACAAGTCCCAGAAACCAGCCCCAGGTAACAAAGCCAAGATACAAGGGCAGGTCAGACCGGGTGGAGACCTGGGGGGTTGCATACTGTCTCCCTAGCTACCAAGGAGTATGGGCCCCGCCCTTTGGGAGACTTTTGGGTGCCAATTCTAACCAAGGTGATAGGCTAGGTGAAATGTCTACTATAGGGTGAACTGTAATTTAATTGGTCACTTACGTGTGACCTAACATGACTGTGGATTTTCCTGTGTGTGTTACAATCTCATTGGCCACCTGTGCGTGGCCAGGCCCGACCACATGGCCTTTGCCCTTAAAAGCGAGTCTGTGAGGGGCGCCTGGGTGGCTCAGTGGGTTAAAGCCTCTGCTTTCGGCTCAGGTCGTGATCCCAGGGTGCTGGGATCGAGCCCCACATTGGGCTCTCTGCTCAGCGGGGAGCCTGCTTCTCCCCCCTTTCTCTCTGCCTGCCTCTCTGCCTACTTGTGATCTCTCTCTCTGTCAGATAAATAAATAAAATCTTAAAAAAAAACAAAAAACAAAAAAAAAAACCCATGACACAAGTGACCCTTAAAAAAAAAAAAAGCTAGTCTGTGAAACAGAGAAGGGTCGCCCTCTCTTGTAAGAGGTGCGTCCCCGAACGTTCGGTCTGATTCTTGATTCTTGATTCTTGATGCTTGGTGTGGAATAAAGCTTTGCTTGACCTTCGCTTTATATCAGTCTCGCTCCTTTAATCACGGGCCCCTTATTGGGGGACATATCAATTACAGGATTTGGGGAGGGAGTGAACTCATTTTAAGAAGTGTACAGAAATGGACTGGGTGGGCTGCATCCCCTGTATCTTCAGAATAATGGAGTTAATAGCTTGTTCTATCTTACTACTTGCTTTATAAGTTAGGCAAAAGAAAATAAATTCTTATAGTACTATAAAATATGTATTATTAGTATTTAAATGAAGGATTTAGAAAGTCTTGAAGTCTTCCATCAGTCTTGTGGTTGTCAGTAGTAGTAAGATAAACTTTGCTCCAGATTGAAAAATGTGTAATAAAGGTAAAGCTTTACTATCTTCAGTTAACCATAGTGGGGGAAACTAAACAAGAGTTAAAAAAAAAAAAAAAAAGATGCAAAGTGCCTGAATGGCTCAGTGGTTTAAGTGTCTGCCTTCAGCTCAGGTTGTGATTCCAGGGCCCCAGGATCAAGCCCTTGTCAGGCTCCCTGCTCAGCTGGGCACCTGCTTCTCCCTCTCTTTCTGCCCGTACCTCCCCCCCAACTCATGCTTTTTCTCTGGCTCTCACCTTCTCTCAAATAAAATAATAAAGTCTTTTTTAAAAAGATGCAAGAGTTTATAGTTGGTAGTTTTAATATTCTGTTAATAAAGGAAAACAAAGCAATGGAATTGGTGTTACCAATCTAGTTAGGAGAAGAGCTAAAAGAGACATACTCATTGGTAAGATAAATAACTATGACAGGGATCAATTTATTGCCTCTCAGCCATGCTATTTCTCCTTTGGCAGCTGAACTAATGTTAAGCTTTAGCTGTAGAGCGCTTTGCCAGAAGAGATGTTGGAGGAGGTAGGGGCTTTTTCTTCCTGGTCCTGATGTGTTCCTCAGCTTGTGGCTCCTGGCTCTGCAGTTTAAGGCAGCCAGCAGCACTCAGCAACAAGCAGTTTTCTCTGCCATCCTTTTGGTTTGGTTCACAGCAGATTCTGAGGAGTAGCACCTCCTTGTGAGTGGCTTTGCCAGGCACCCAGAGGACAGGTTCCTAGCAAGTTCCAGAGGGAGGATTTTCAAGTTCATAGTACCCAGCACCAGCAGAATATCTCTGTCATTTGCTGAGTGATGAGTGATGCTGCTTCTCCAAGAAGGTCAGGATCCCGGCCCAGGACTGTGGGTGAGGGCAAGTAAAGAAGAAACACTAGCCCAGGTGCTTTCTCTCAACCATTCAGGGAGTGTCTGTCTTAATCAGTCCAGGCTGCTTTGACAGACTATCATAGACTGGGTGGCTTAGTCAAGAGAAACTTTATTTCTCACAGTGCTGGAAGCTGGAAGTTTGAAATCAGAGCCAGCATGGTCAAGTTATGGCAAAGGCCTTCTTGGCCGATTGATGACTTCTTGTACCCTCACATGGAAGAGAGGAGAGAGGAGAAGCAAGCTTTTTCATGATTCTTGCAAGGCACAAATGCCACTCATAAAATTTTGCCCTGATGACCTCTTCTAATGCTAACTACCTCCCAAAGTCTCCACCTCCTAATACCATCACATTGTGTGTGGGGTATTTCAACATACGATTTTTGGAGGGAGGGGGAACATTTAGTCCATTACAGTGGTTATTATATATTATCTTTGCAATTATGTTATTCATTATATTTGTGACTCCTGTGTTACTCAGAATTCTCTTTAGGTGCTGGGATGCCTGGGTGACTCAGTGGGTTAAGTGTCTCTGCCTTCAGGTTTCGGAGATCGAGGCCCTCGTTGGGCTCCCTGCCAAGTGGGGAGTCTGCTTCTTCCTCTCCCTCTGCTGCTAACCCTACTTGTTTTCTCTCTCTCTCTCTGTAAAATAAGTAAATGAAATAAAAAATTTGGAAAAAAACAAAAGAATTCTCTTTAGGTCCTACTAGCCAATCCCTTGTTACTCTAATCTCTTGCTATAATTAATAATTCTTTATGTTAATTTTTTCTGTTCAAATTATTGTATTTTTATTTCCTTACTGAGCTCTAATAAAGCAAATAAGTGGAAGAAGACATTTATCTGATTTAGAGAGATAACTAGAATATAGTTCTTTGCAGTTTCTGTTTTTTTTTCTGATTTTTTTTAAAAGATAACGCTGAGATTTAAAATATGTTACTTTTTACTTTGTTCAACTTATTTTAATTTGTATTGCAGATTTTAAATCTATATTATAGAGTAACTAGCTAGCTGATATAACTAAATTACATGGAATAAAAAAGTAAGAACTAAGCAATCGTACCCAAGCCTTACAGATTTGATCTTATTAAGTAAGCAACTAGCACTGCTCCAAATGTTTCTGATGGACTTTAAAACGAATTGTTAAAGATAAGTTACTCTACTGTGGTTTCAGAGTACACTCAGTACTAATTCAAGTTATCTGAGTAGAGCTCCATATATTCCATTCAAAAAGCGACGGTTGGATTTCTCATTACCCTTTTTTTAGACCATAATGAAGAGGAAAATTACCCAGAGCAAGCTTAGGCTAGCAGACCTCAGTAGACAGAGCAGGAGATAACCAGAAGCCCCACTAGGGAGCAAAAGATAACCAGCTGCTTCTGCTTTTGTAAACAGGTTCCTTCCACAAGCCCCCTTCACTGCCCTAACAGCCTAAAGCACACTCCACCAGGTGCCCAGTTTAAACCGACCTACTAGCAGCCAGCATAGCCCTTGGAACCTGACACGCAGCACCTCCCATAAAAACCCTGTAACCCCACGTTCTGGGGCTCAGAGCTTCGAGTATGAGCCCATCTGGGTCCATTGGAGTGAAACAAATCTGAGTTCTCCTACTTCTCTGTCACTTGGTCTCTTGCAGGTCTGATTATTTTTACACAGCAATAGCACTTTTTCATTTACTGTTTTGTTTTATTTCAAGTGTTTCTTTTTGTTCTGGTATGATACATCGAGAAGGAGTAAAACCTAGAAGTTTTCTTTAATTAGAAAAGGAACCACAAATTGGACCATTTTAAAAACTTTTGGGATGAGGGAAGGAGTCATAATTGACTCTTTCATAGGTGAACAACTTAATATTTTTTCTTTTTCTTTTTTTCTTTAAGATTTTATTTATTTATTAAGAGAGAGAGCGAGCGAGAGAGAGAGAGAGAGCACAATCCAGGGAGAGAGGCAGAGGGAGAGGCAGAAGCAGACTCCCTGCTGAGCAGGGATCCTGATACAGGGCTGATCCAGGACCCTGGGATCATGACCTGAGCTGAAGGCAGACGCTCAAACAACTGAGCCACCCACGTGCCCTAAAATAATTTTCTTTACAAATACTGAAATCATGTGAAAATTAAACATTCAATAGAAGCAATAATTTGAAATAACTTATATTTAGGTATGAGAAGTCAGGGATAGCGTAGAAAATTTCTATGTAAAATTAAAAAATTGGATTTGATTACTTTGGGTTCTTTCTAGTACTAAGTACTTTGTCTATAATGCCCTTTGTTCTTATTTATAATATTTTTAATTTATTAGCAAGAGTTTGCAAATGCTATGCAGTTGCATGTGAAGTTATTCATAAGTATACATTATAGTAATTCTAGCATGTAATGTAAAAATAACCATTACATATTTTAGAATTCTAAGTATAGAATATTTAAACATACTAACTTATAAAATCTGAATGGTATATTTACATTCTAGAGTGATTTTTTTCTGTTTAAAATGTGACTTTAAAAGTCATTATAAAAAAAAGTCATAATACTTTTCTGGTGAAATCAAAATAGTTTAATATATGTGGACATGTTAATATAGAAGTGCTGAAAATTGCAGTGGAATAAATGAGTTTGAATTCATTGTCATCTGCCAACAAAATTCTTCACACCTAACCTAATATAAAGAGAACACAAAATGTAATATTCTTTAACTCTCCATATTTCAGCTTTAGCAACCTATTTGGGGAGAAATATCTAATACTAGCTTTTCTATTTACTGTGTATTTGGTTGCTGTTTTTTAAAATAAGAATTGTACCTGACTTTTTTTTTTTGCTTCAATTGAAATACTATGAAATGTTTTCATAAGCTACCATTTAAAAGTATTTTCTTATTGAGTAATTGCAATATAATGGCCTGCAATTGCATTAAGCATTTGGAATGAATAGGAAAGAACTGAGTGAAAGCAAAATGAATCCATTAAGTCTCTGTGGAATAGAGACAGGTCAATAGAGAGAAGCCCTAACTGAAAACATGTATTTATGTAACTATACAACATGTTTATTTCTAAACTTTTTAGGTAAGGCCAAAACCTTATACAACCTAAAAGATTATCTCCAGATTTCATTGGGAGATAAATGTGTCACAGTAGTCCCCTAGAGGCAGGTTACAGTATCCCAGTCCAGTATGACTCCGCTGGGATAACAGTCTGGAAGGAGAGGAGAAAAAAGTCGTGGAGATACTTGTGAACCCAGAAATCGACCTTGTCATGGAGATCAATCCATACAACCCTTGATCGGATATAATCTAGTTATACTATGTCCTTCATCTAGGGGAGAGGGAATGAAAGTGACTAGGGGAAATTTTACTCATGTCTTAGGGGAAAAACAAGAAAGAAGTATTTTTGTTTTTTGGTTTTTTTAAAGATTTTATTTATTTATTTGACAGACAGAGATTACAAGTAGGTAAGAGAGGCAGGCAGGGAGAGAGAGGAGGAAGCAGGCTCTCCGCGGAGCAGAGAGCCCGATGTGGGGCTCGATCGCAGGACCCTGGGATCATGACCTGAGCCAAAGGCAGAGGCTTTAACCCACTGAGCCACCCAGGCACCCCAAGAAAGAAGTTATTTTTGAATTCTATGCTTTTTTTTTTAATTAAAATGGTAAAAACAATACTACCTTGTAATGTTGTAATGTTTAAAATATATTAAATACCTTCTCTTCATTTCAGCATAGATGAAGTGTCTTCATTTAATCCTTTATCCCCTCAAGCACAACATTTTAATTTTTCATTAAACATTTTGGTTAGATTCTGGGCTTCATTGGATTCTAATACCACAATTTCTCCTGGAGTTGTCTATATTTTAGTGTTTAGACAACCCTAGATTGTTAGATAAAACAAATGTGTTTACCACTCCAGATGCAAAATACTAAGCAACCACTTCAAATATATGTCATTTCCCATTTCTAAATTGTTTGGTAACCTTGGTAATGGTAACCAGTTACTTAAGTATTTAGTGAATGATATATTTGAGTAAATGAATGTACTGACCATATCCAAGTTGTTTACCTTGTGCAAAAGTGATATAGAACTTCTTACATCTCATATTTTCTGGAATCAGATAGATATTATAAAACCTAGCAAGGATATACTCATAACTTTTCTTTTTTGATCTCTAACATTAGAAGTATGACATTTGTCACTAGTCTGTATTTTCATTTTTAGTCTTTTGCACAGAAAATACAAGATTGAATATGCCCAGACATTTAGGGTTATTTCATATTACAACGTACACTTTTGGGTGGGTTTTTTTTTTTTTTTTTTTAATTTCTTTTCAGCGTAACAGAGTTCATAGTTTTACACCTTCTTTAGACCTTCTCCAAATCTCTCATTTTTGTTTTCAAATGTTAGTAGACAATTTTTAATTCAAGAAACATTTATCGGTAGGCACAATATGGTGTGTCTTACAGGAATAAAATGTTGAATAAGATATAGTCTTCATCCTTATAAACATTGGATATAAAGATAAATGTATTTTGAACTTTTAATTTTTTAATTTTTATTTTTTAAAAGTTTTTATATATTTGAGAGAGAGAGAGAGCAGGTGCACAAGCTGGGAGAGGGGCAGAGGGAGAGGAGAAATAGATTCCCCACTGAACTGGGAGCCTGATATTCTGGGGCTAGGACCTTGGGATCATGACCTGAATGGAAGACAGACACTTAAGTGACTGGGCCAACCCGGTGGACCTATTTTGACCTTTTTAATTTTGCAAGACATTATTCGAACATTAAGTATTAAAATAATGCTTTTGTAGATTTGTGAAATTTAATAAAACCTCTCAAGCCCTTTTTAAGTTGTGGACAGTTAAAAATACAGACTCTTCTTACTCTGACATAGTCATATGGCATTTTCTCTCATCCAGATGGTAATATTAAAGTTATTTTTAGTTTAAATTACCATACTTTTATTTTTCATATGCTCCTTGCTTAGTTGGGCTTCAACTCTACCAAAATATTCAATAGAATACACAGGATTAGTGTTTTTCTTAGCTCTTCCAAATTCTTTAGTTATTACATGCATAGTAATAACCACCTTGAAGCGGCTCATTCACCGGAGCCAGCTGCTAGGGTCATGTCCTAAATACAGCTTAAACAGCAGGCTCCAATCTGATGAAACCTGACCGGAAATCGTGGAGCAAACAGAATCCCAGCAGTTGTTCATATTTAAGATTCAGCAGGCACACAAAGCTGAAAGCACCTCTTCTGCTTTGACATTATCTATAGGTCCAATCCGCAATATGCTGATTCTATCGTAATACAGAAAATTGGTTAATTCCCTCTGGAAATTAGCAATAAAAAAAAAGTCTCTCCTTGAATTGCTCTTGCTTCTTCTTTTGGTTGGCTGATGCTATCTTTCTTTTACCTGAGGATAAAAGGAACAATTTTTTTTAAAGCGTGTCCATTTATAAAACATCTGCACAGTTTCTGTATGTTTTCAAGGCACAGCCTGAGAACTGACATGTGTAAGTGAAGTAAGGTAGGTATTCTCCAAACCTAACTAGAAAGTCTCAAAGAATTCATGACTTCATGAAAATTTTTGATTAATTCTTGGAGGCATAGCCTTTTTTATGACATGTAGGGTTTGACACTTGACTTAGAGATATGTTTAAATGCAGGGCACAGACTTTTGAATGCTCTGAATAATTACCTCCTGCTTCTTGGGTGCATTGATATATCATCCCTCTCTACCACAATACAGGAGATGTGCATACGCACACACAAGATATAGTATCCTGATTATGTTACACGTTAGTTAAAATGTGACATAATATAGGCAACCACTGGCGTGAGAACTCATTATGGAAAAACAGAGAGAATGATCTTTCTATCATGATAGTCCTGAAAGTGACAATTTTGAGATTTGTTGGTTGCTTAGTGTACCCTATGTTGGCTACTTTCTCTGGCTTTTGCAAATGGGCTCAGATGGTATCATTAAATGTGCCACAATACATGTAATTACTGAAACCTTTAAAATTGGGATTAAATCAGTCTTGTGATGTAAGTGCACTGATGAATCTATTTAAAGAAACAATGAAAGAGCTATTTTCCATATAAAATCATTTAGAAATATGATGAATCCTCTTTTTTCTGTTTTAATGCATATACTTTTCTTATTAATGTATTTTGTTAATGCTATTCCGTTGTCTTTCATACCAGAGATAAAGTTTTGTTTTTTTTTTTGTCTTCTTCCCTCTCCCCAGGGTAAGAATCGCTACATCTTAAGCTGCCTTGCTCACAATGCCCAACACTGCCCCACCAGCCAATTTAAATGTGGGTTTAATGACTGCTTTTGATTAAGATAATGATACTTATCTAGTTACTATTTACAGGCCATTTAACAACAGTGATCACTTTTCAATTCTCCAGCATACCTTGTGGGTTGTATGCAAATTTCAAAGAGACAAATGCAAATTTTTAAAAACTATTTTGATCTTAACCTTTATGACTTGACTGCCCTATTCACTGATTCTGGAGCCATTTTCCTGTCTTGGATGTCACCTGAAGTTTATATTAGATGAGTTTACACAGTTTTGAACTCAATTTCCTTCTTGCTGAGCAATTCCTTCTTCCTTTAATCTCACTGGTTTTGAATTAGAAACTGATGACCATAGGGTAATGAAAATAGAAGTTTCTATTCAATGGCTTAAGAATGAATTTTGTCTATTGTCACCATTTCAAGTAGTCAGGCTTAGTACATTAGTGTTCACTGAGGTTAGCTTTACTTTTTTTTTTTTTTTTTCTATTAAATAATGGGTTTCTTCTGAACTTGTTTCAGTGACTTGGTAGCTCTAAAACTATCTGCCTCTTCTAAGCAAATTTATGCATATCACTCTCTTATAAGAATGAGAATGCAAAGTCTAGAATGAGCTATTGTTTGTCCACTAGATCATAATTCAGCTATGATAGAAATAAATCATCAAAGTAATAAAATCCTACAACTGCTACTACTATCACTATTGCTATCACAATAGGATTCACTGTTATCTGTCAGATATTTACTCTGAGCCTTATATATATCATTCTACTTAAGGCAATCCTTCTATTTGCTTATGAGGTAGATATTTTCTGTCCTAATTTTACAGATAAGAAAATAGAGGTTTAAGTGTTTGTGTAATTTGGCAAATTACATCTATTAAATGACAGCCCTGGCATTTAAATCCAGGTCTGTAGAAATCCAAATATAATTCTCCTAGCCTCTACATTTCACCCTGTATTCGAACATGTGACAAAAGTTTGAACAGAAAAAAGTTTCGCATGTCTGGTAGCTAAGCTTTAAAATGCAGTTTTAGAGAGCCCTGATTATCTAAATGCCATTCTTTCTGACTGGCTATTGCTTGAGGGTGACTAGAGGCAACTGTGAAATGTGGGAAGTAAAAAAATTCTGTCCACACATTTCTTAAACTCAACAGTGAGGACTTATTGTCAGAAACAGTAATGTCTGGTTAGACAATACGAATTCTTCAAGTAACTGATGAGGATTTGGGATTGAAGAGATAGGAGTTTGAGAGAGAACATGGAAAAACTTCCAGTCTATTAGAGTTGAAGCTTTCCTTAAGCAAGGTATCCTTTGCTCTAATAATAATACAAAATTAATATGGATTCCTAATTAAGCTTGAAAAATAAAAATTATGTGTAACATTCTAGCATATAATTATAATTTTTTCAACATCAGAATCAATTGCATAGCATCATACCTAGATTTTTGTCAATACTTTTTCCATAAAAATCCCATACACATATCCTAAATAACATGAGGACCAACTTTTGATCCTACTGAAATGTATTATTCACAAGCAAAGTATGGATAACTTAAAATTTGTAGTTTCTATACTAACTAGTTAAGGGTATTTCACTCTTCACAGATAATGTCCTAAGCTTTCCCCTAACACGTAAGAAATTATTTTCAGAAAAAAAAATATTGTAACCAAATTTTTAATTTTCTTTTCATTCATGAAGGTCTGTATCTACCTAGTGCTGCTCTATTTCTAACCCACGGGTATAAGTTTTCCTTTTATTTTATCCACTATCAACATTTTTTGCCATTATCTTGATGTGAATTTAGTCAAGAATATACAACTCTTAAATGGACTTACCTAAAAGCTAAGATAAAATAAGGTAAGACAGATAAAAATAATACAATATGGATCATTTAAAAAAAAAAAAAACTTCCTGAATAAATATGGTCAGTGAGAAAAATTTATAAAATATATAAAAATAAAAATTGTTAGTTTAATACCCACCCAAAATCCCTTCAAAAAATGATAAAATGACATTATTGGCCATAATGTGTTGGATCTGGATTCAGATCCGAGATATCTGATCCTTTAGTCTAGCCTCCTGACTATTATCTGGCTACCACTTTTAATTTTCTGTATGATATGAACTCTTTCAATCACTCTAAGATTCATTTTTTCTAATCCTTGATTGATAATTTCAAATTGGTTTTACACACGTGTGCAAGTACTTTGCTCAGAAGAACCAAGCTAACATTTTGTTCCACGTCTTTAATAGAGATTTTGAATGAAATGTTCATACTGAAGATATTATATTTGTATAAATGTTTATTGGAAAAAATGTATATTTTCTTGTTTTTAAATTTGTTTAAGAAGCTTTGTAATAGGTAGACATTTAAATTTTATGATCATGGGGCACCTGGGTGGCTCAGTGGGCTACGCCTCTGCCTTTGGCCCAGGTCATGGTCTCAGGGTTCTGGGAACGAGCCTCACATCGGACTCTCTGCTCAGCAGGGAGCCTGCTTCCCCCTCTCTCTCTGCTTGTCTCTCTGCCTGCTTGTGATCTCTGTGTATAAAATAAATAAATAAAATCTTAAAAAAAAATTTTATGATCACATGTATAATTTCCTTTGTAATGTTTTAATTCATTTAAAAATGAAATGAAACACCTCATTTCCAATGCTTAGATGTATATAGTCATAATATCATAGTTTTCTCTTTATTTTGATTTTTTTAACATTTTTTTAAAAGATTCTATTTATTTATTTATTAGAGAGAGAGTGAGAGAGAGCATGAGAGGAGAGCATCAGAGGGAGAAGCAGACTCCCCATGGAGCTGGGAGCCCGATGCGGGACTCGATCCAGGGACTCTGGGATCATGACCTGAGTCGAAGGCAGTTGCTTAACCGACTGATCCACCCAGGCACCCTATTTAGATTTTTTTCTATTACATCTTTTATTTCATTATTTTATTTGTAATATTGTGTAGTATATAATTTAAGCTGAGGAGCCCAAATTTACTTTTTGTTCAAACAGAAATTGATTTAATATCATCTGTGATATCCTGTTCCTCTTGTTAGATTTTAATAAAATGGGAATCTGTTATAGAAAACTATATAATACTTAAGTAATTTGTCTTATTCCTGGGTTTTTTTTGCTTATTACAGATTATTGATATGTTTTAATATCTCATAAGTAAAATGATTTCTTTAGTCTAACTAGTCTAACTTTTAAATTTTCCATAGCCTTAAAAAAGAAAAATACGGTCTTCTATTAAAGGGAGACACTATCCCTTGACAGTTCAGGTCCTCTGGGAAAAGGCACCAAGATGGAATCAAGCACACACAATACTTATTTGGGGACATGCTTGTGAATGATAGAGAGAGAGGGAGCAGCAGTAGGTAGAGAGTCTGCAGACTGTAGTGCAGGTCTGGTGCTGGTGAAAGGAGAGAGAAATGCAGGAAGCATTCAGGAAGAATTGCAGACTACAGCGCTTCTCTGACCAAGTTTTGGTCAGACCACTAGGGAGATTCAGAGCAAAGCTTTCCCACCACAGGAGGCCTACTCGGACCTGGAATGGCCTGGGTCTAGTACCCTAGCTGTGCAGGAAGCAGCCCAGGCAGTGAGGGACTGCAAAGTCAACACTGTGGCAGATTTATGAAGGGGCAGTGGCTAGAAGGTGGGAGGTAACTGACTACACTCTTCCTAGCAGTTTCTCTGTTGAAGAAAGACCTGACTGGCGTATTCCAATGCCTACAACATCGCCTTTTTGAAATTCCTTTGACTTTCCATCATTTTCCACAACAAATGGCTGTACTTGAATCCATGTTTTTCTCTTTCTTTACCCTGATACTGAGAAGGATGTTCTTTTTACTGTGGAATGGCACTTATTCCACTTGTGTTCTGTAGAAGCCCTGTGTATACCACCATGGATGTGGCTCTTTAAGATACTGCTTTCCCTTTATTTTCCAGAGATCTTTGATTTTTCTCCCTCTACCTACTCTTTCTGATAAGTACAAAAATACTCCAAGGATTAACAACGACAGCAAAATAAAAACAAAACATCATCTCCTTTCAAAACCCCACTCTAACCACATTTCACATTCTACTTTTCTTTTACCTGGGACTCATCTCCAAATTTCTTGTAAGAATCTGTTCCTGCCCCTGCTAACCCCTGAAAGATTTTCTTCCAAAATCACCTATAACATTGAATTTCATTTACCAACTTTCCTCTCTTTATGCTTTTTGATTTTTCAAGTCTGTCTTTCTAAATGTCTATTGAATATATTCAAGATAAATATATATGTATTTCTCTACTTGTTTATATGTGTGTCAGTGCACACACATATACACACACACATCACTTCAACCCCATTGCTATTTCCAAATTATTTTTACCTTCTGCGTGGATTATTGCAAAAGCCACTAACAGGACCATCTTGAATTGGTATTAAAGTTGTTGAAAGACTTAATTGAGGCAATATTTGAGTAAGCAAAAATGAGAGGGATAAATACATTGTAAAATGTTTTCAGTGAATTGTGGAGTTGAGAAACAATAATGCTTCAGAGAAGGAAGAAATTATCTAACATAAGAAAATGATGCAGACTTTGGTATCATGAAGATTATAGAGTTCTGATTTGATGGATTTTATTTTATTCAGAGTCACTGTTTTGGGATTGTTGATAGGTTTCAAATTGCTACTGTGCAACGGATAAGAGTGAGAGTGTTCATGGGGGTTCATAACCTAGAGTACGTTTGCTTTCCATTGTTTACATGTGACTTTTCCAAGAAAATTGTCTTCTTGGCACAGATGAGAAGAAATCAAATGGTTGACTTTTTTGAGTTTATTTTTTTAACCTCTTCTTGGGACATTTATGTTTCTAGCCTTCTAATACTGGAATACAGTCTTTATCAATGGATTATATCAATAATCCTCTAACTGGTCCTCCTTTTCTGTTCATCTTATTCTAATGCATAAACAAAGTAGACACAGATTGTATAGAGCCTTATAAAGCAAAATAATATTCTGCTTTAAATTTTCAAATGCTTTTGTTTCACTTCTTAATGATCAGACTCTTTAACAAGACTCGCAAGACCCCGCAAAAAAATGGCGTCTGATTACTTTCCAACAGCATATTCCAACTTCTCTCTTATATCATCTAAGCAATATATTCCCTCTTTCTCTTCTTTTCCAAAGTCTCCATATATGTAGTTCTTTATTAGCCCTTTCAAATATCATCTACTCAGGAAGGCCATTCCAGACCATCTTGTTCTACCCATTCTTTATATCTACCTGCTTATTATAATGCAAATTTCAAAAGAAGAAGATTTTGTATTTCTGAAACCTAAATTTGAAAATGTTGAATGAATTATTACAATATTATCAGGATCTCAAGTACATCTCTATAAATTAGAAAAGATTATCTACAGACACTTTAATCTCACGAACTTTATATTTAATGTTTTAGTTAGTTGTTACAATAGTTTCGTAAGAAAGGTACTATTATCTACTGTTTCTAAGTTAAGAAAATAACATTTAGAAAAACTGTAATTTCTTTTGCGTCACATAGCTAGCCAGTCACAAAGAAAGGATATAATACCAAATCTAACCACAAATTTAGCACTTTTTGAACCATATTGATTTGCATCTAGGCATCCAGTTATTATGAAATTACCACTGTCTCTATTACTAGATGGCAAAGCAGAAAGGAGTGAGAAGACGTCTATTTGAGCCATTAATGACCATTAGCTACTTTCCTTTTATCCAAAGGATGGAAAACACTGAAATTTAGTTTTTATTGTTTATCCAGTGACTTATAACATCATAGTTAAAATGACAATTCAGTCTAACTTATTTGGTTGGTCTTACTCTCTGTAAGAAACTAGTGAGAGTACTTCAACAAATAATTTTGTTTAATATAGATACTTTTCATTTGTTTTTTTTATAGTGTTCTAAAACAAGTTTGTTCACAAACACACACAGAGACACACACACATATAAACGCCATCCCTAATACCTTCCTTAAATGTGGTGTTTTGTTTTGTTTTAATTTCTAAAAATAGTAGGGCTTTGTAGTTTTAAATGTACAAAAAATACAAATAATGGGTTTTTTTACTATAATTTTGCTCCTGTGACATGCACATTATTCTATAACCTTTGTGCTATGTTTATAGTTAGCATTATACACAGTCATTAAGATTGCTTGTTAACTAAAAATTGCAGCTAAATTATAAGTCACTTTAAGGGGGTTCTTTTTATACACGGTAATGAAAGGCTTGTGAAGACAATTCAGGGATATGCATTCTATATAAACACTTAGTGTTGGTAAAAAATTCCATCATAATATAATGGTCTGCTGAAGTGTAAATCTACAATTAAAATGACAATATTGGTCAATGAGGACAAATAGTTACAGCTTTAACTCTATTCATTTTCTATTCATGCAATTTATATCATTTAAAAATTTTTCTTTGATTTGGATCTGTATCTCTAATTAGGTATAAAGACAACCAGTTAACCAAAATACCCTAATACTAAAATCTAAATTTCTTGATATCAGAGTAGGCTTTATCCCATAATAAATAGTTTTACCTTGGAAAAACTTGCATTACTTTTCTTTTCTAACACTCATGCACACACATACAAACCAAAACATCCTAGATAAAATTATGATGTAGATAAAGTTCGTTGTTAAAAACAAAAGGAATAATACATTTTTGTTATATACATATATAATATATATATGATATTACTTAAATTCCAAGTTTCTAAGAGATAGAATCAAGATGTCCTAGTTTCAGTGATTTTTTTCCGCCTGTATTCAGACCTGCCTCCAGGGAAGTAAAAATATAGGAAAAAAAAATCAATACAAGGAACCAAACCTGTGGGTGGGAAACTCTTGATAAAGAAATCTAGACTAAAAAAAAAAAAAAAAAGAAGTCTAGACTGAGGGGCGCCTGGGTGGCTCAGTGGGTTAAGCCTCTGCCTTCGGCTCAGGTCGTGATCCCAGGGTCCTGGGATCGAGCCCTGCATCAGGCTCTCTGATCAGCAGGGAGCCTGCTTCCTCCTCTATTTCTGCCTGCCACTCTGCCTACTTGTGATCTCTCTCTGTCAAATAAATAAATAAAATCTTAAAAAAAAAAAAAAGTCTCGACGGACTCTCAAATTGGTGCCCACTATAATTTCCTGCTATATGCTGTTACCTATTAGCTAGCAAGTTTTGATTTCCTGAGATAACTTGACTCCCATCTTCTCCTGCTCTACATGCAATTTCAGAGAACAGAAGTGATATTCTAGGAAGTAGTCAAATTTTTAAATTTTACTATATGTGAATTATGCTATAAAAACAAGTATTCCCAACCCCAATATACATTTATTTTCTATGTCCATTTATTATTCTTTTACTTTGTTATTAATATTTTCTACCTCTCGCATGTATTTATTTATTTTTAAAGATTCATGTATTTATTTGAGAGAGAATGTGCATGCATGCATGCTCAGTGGAGAGGGGCAGAGGAAGAGAAAGAGAATCTCAAGCCGACTCTGAGCTGAAGGGAAAGCCAGTCAGTCACGGCTGGATCCCCTCATTCTGAGATCACTGCCCAAGTGGGCCAAAATCGAGAGTTTGCGGCTCAACCAACTGTACCACCCAGGCGACCATACCTCCTACATTTAAATACACAATTTATGTATAATTACTTTTGTGTGTGTGTGTGTGTAGTATGAGTTATATATCAATTAATATATATTCCATATTATTGTGAAACTTTTCCTAGTGTTTTGAAATGCCATTTTTGACAAATTAAATGTTGTGCTCCATTAATTTACATAGGTTGTCCTTGCACCAACGAACACATTCTTAATTACCAAAGCTTTTAAAAAAATCTTGATATTCCAATTTTATCCAATGTACTTCAAACAACTGCTTTTAAAAACTCCTTTGAAGATAAATTTGTCCAAGATCTGATTGGTAGGATCACCTTTTTGCTCGTTTCAGTGTCTTTTGGACATTTTTATTCATTCTTTAGGCAAAATGATGTTTCAGGATCATCTCATTTTTTCCCTTTCCTAGTTTTGAAATTAGACAATTCTCCAAGGAATTCTAGTCCCTTTTAGTAAAGAATTGTTTTTAAACACCAAGGTCTAGGTGCCAGATATGTTCATGATGATTTTGGTCACCACATGAAGACTAGACCCTGCACCCTGTGAGCTCTGAACTCTAATTACTTTCCTTTTCGGACTGAAACTAATGACAGCTTTATTGAGCCTCTTAACCACTCAGCCACCACTTTTTCTCAGTTTCAGGCTTTCAGTTCTTATTTATGAATAAGTCAACAATGGGCTTTTCCAAGTACTATGTAAAAGGAAAGGAGATGCAATACTTACTGTTATTTGACTTTTACTGTCCTTTGGAAAGAACAATAATACTTCCTTTCTAGGAAGAGAGGAAGTATGCGTGTGTGCGTCCATAGACTACTTAGTAGTAGTTTATGGATACTAAGAGATGGGAGGTGGTGAGGGGCTGACTTGTAAATCTTTGCTCTGCGTTTTTGATAATGTCAGGAATTCCTTTACCAGAACAAAAACTATCAATGCTTCAGTTAGAGTTAAATGACTCAAAGAGACCTGAGTTCAAATGTTTGCTTTGCTGATGATCAGCTATATCTCGTTGGCAACTACTTTCTTATGAGAATTGTAATACTTTCAACTTCCCAGAACATCTACATGTTAAATTAAAATATCCTTATTTCCAAGTTGACTTAATTTCATTCAAAGCCATTGATTAGAAGGAGGAAGGGAATAATCCAAGAGTGTTTGTAACTGCAGTTAGATTTAAGTTGTTAAATTGCATGGGAGGAAAATTTAAAGTATTCTGAAAATTAGTACTTTTTTTTTTAAGATTTTATTTATTTGACAGAGAGAGAGAGAGAGAGATCACAAGTAGGCAGAGAGGCAGACAGAGAGAGAGGGGGAAGCAGGCTCCCCACCAAGCAGAGAGCCCGATGTGGGGCTTGATCCCAGGACCCTGGGATCATGACCTGTGCTGAAGGCAGAGGCTTTAACCCACTGAGCCACCCAGGCACCCCTGAAAATTAGTACTTCTTGCTTGAATATTTTTTCCAAGGGTCAGCTTGGATTATCTGTGGGTTATATGGATACTAATAAGGTACTCTGACTAAACAGAAAGTTTTTCAAGTCTGCAAAAAAAAAAAAAACAAGAGTAAAGAGGATAAAATGCATATTTTACATCTCTAATTTGGACTAATGGGTTGGGTTAAATCAGAATACAAGGTAACCAACTCTTTATTTACTTTTAAGCTTATTCTACAAACAGCAAATTCTCAGCATTTTGAACTTTTTGGGCTATGACTTATATCTCAGTCTTTGCCTAAGAAAGGCTCTGTAATGCTCTTATGTAGACATAAATTTATTATACCATGTCCATTTTAAAATTCACATAAAAAGTGATCTATGATTAAAAGAATTTTGACTCACAAAGAATGAGAATAGAAAATATTGCAAACATTTAACTATTAAATATTTATTCTCTAATGAATTTCATTGAATTGACTTCTCTCTCTCTTTATGGAATAATAATTACTATATGATATTATATTAGTTTCAGATATATAGCATAACAATTCAATATTTGTAAATATTGAAAATGTTCATCACAGTATGTCTAATTACCATTCATTACCATAAGTCTAGTTATAGATTTTTCGTCTTGTGATGAGAATTTTGAGTATATTATTATAGCAACTCTTGAATATGCAATACAGTATTATTAACTATAATTGCCATGTATATTATATCCCCATGATTCATTTATTTTATAATTGGAAGTTATCTTTTGGCTCTCTTCATTCATTTTGCCCATTTGCTCATTTTTCTCTTACTTTTTTTTTGGGGGGGGAGAACATTCCATATTTAAATGAGATCATATGGTATTTGATTTTCTCTGACTTATTTCACTCGGCATAATGCCACGAAGTTCCATCCATATTGTCACAAATTACGTTATCATTTTTTTGGTATGGCTGAATAATGTTCTATTACATATATATACACATTTTCTTTATCCGTTCATCTATTGTGGATCCTCAGGTCGTTTCCATATCTTGGCTATGTAAGTAAGTTTGAAATGAATGGGGGAGTACACATATATTTTCAAGGTAGTGTTTTCATTTTCTTTGGATAAATACCCAGAAATGGAATTGCTGGATCATATGGTAGGTCTATTTTTTTAGTTTTTTAAGGAACCTCCACAGTGTTTTTCACAGGGGCTGTACCAATTTAAATTCCCATCAACGGTGCATGTGCACTCCCTTTTCTCCACATCCTCATCAACACTTGCTATTTGCGGGCTTTTTGATAATAGCCATTTTAATAGCTATGAGGTAATAGCTCATTATGGCTTTAATTTTCTTTTCCCTGAAGAGTGATGTTAAGGATTTTTTTTCATGTACTTGTTAGCCACCTAAATGATTGCTTTGGAAAAATGTCTATCCAGATTGTCCATTTTTTTCAATCAGATTGTTGGTTTGTTTGTTTTGCCATTGAATTACATGAGTTTTTAATAATTTATTTTGGGGGCACCTGGGTGGCTCAGGGGGTTAAGTGTCTGCCTTCTACTTGGGTCATGATCAAGAGGCCTAGTACTGAGCCCGGGATCAGGCTCCCTGATCAGCGGGGAGTCTGCTTCTCTCTCTGTCCTCACCCAGCTTATGTTCTCTCTCTCTCTCTCTCTCTCTCATGAATAAATATAATCTTAAAAAGAAATAGATAAAAATTTATTTTGGATATTAACCTCTTGTCAGAAATAAGATTGGTAAATTTTTCTCTAATTTAGCAGATTGCTTTTTCACATTGTTGATGGTTTTCATTGCTGTGCAATAGATTTTTAGTTTCATGTAGTCCCACCTCTTGATTTTTGCTTTTGTTGCCTTTGCTTTTCATGTCAAATCCAAATAATCATCGCAAGACCGATGTCACAGAACTTACTGCCTGTGTTTTCTTCTAGGAGTGTTATGGTTTCAGGAACAATATTTAGACCTTCAATCTAATTTAAGGTAATTTTTGTGTAAGACGTAAGATAACAGTCCAGTTTCCTTCTTTCTCCTGTGGTCGTCCAGTTTTCCCAACACCATTAATTGAAGAGATTGTCTCCCCTACCACATTGTATGTCTTTGGCTCCTTTGTTGTAACTTAATTGACCATAACATGCATGGATTTGTCTGTGGGTTGTCTGTTCTGTTCCATTGATCCATATGTCTGTTTCTCTGTCCCTTAATTTCATATGGTTTTGATTACTATACTTTTGTAATATGGTTTGAAGTCAGGAAGTGTTGATGTTTTTAGATTTGTTCTTCTTAAGATTGCTTTGGTCCCTCCAGGTCTTTTGTGGATCCATATAATTTTAGGATTGTTCTATTTTCTGTGAAAAATGCTGCTGGAATTTTGATAGGCATTTCACTGAATCTGTAGGTTGCTTTGGGTAATATAGACATTTAAAAATAATTAATTCTTCTAATCCATGAGCATGGAATATTTTTATTTATGTGTCTTTTTCAGTTTATCTTCTCACTGACTTATAATTCATAGTATATAGTTACTTCATCTCCTTGGATAAATTTATTCCAGGTATTTCATTCTTTCTTATGCAATTGTAAATGAGATTGTTTCCTTAAATTCCCTTCCTCATAATTTATTATTTTTTTAAAAGATTTTATTTATTTATTTGAGAAAGGGAGTGAGAAAGAGAGAGAGAGAGCACAAGCATGGGAAGGGGGGGGGAAGAGGGGAAAGCACACCCTTTGCTGAGCAGGAAGCCTAACCAAGGACTCCATCCCAGGACCCCAAAACCATGACCTGAGCTGAAGGCAGACACTTAAGTAACTGAGCCAACCAGGTGCCCCTTTCATAGTTTATTAATAATTAATGTATAGAAACAATAGATTTTTATACATTGATTTTTCATCCTGTAACTTTAGGGAATTTATTTATTAGTTCCAACAGTTTTTTGGTGGAGTCTTTAGGGTTTTCTGTATATGATACTCTGTTATCTGTGAAGAATTACAGTTTAACTTATTCCTTACCAACTTGGATCACTTTAGGTCTTTTACTTGCCTAATCACACTGGCTAGAACTTCCAATACTATGTTGAATAAAAGTGGCAAGAGTGGGGCATTCTTGTGTTGTACCTGATCTTAGAGGAAAAGCTTTCAGCTTTTCATTATTGAATGATGTTAGCTATGGGCTTATCATATATGACCTTTATGATATTGAGGTACATTGTCTGTATACCCACTTCATTGAGAATTTTTATCATAAATGAATGTTGAATTTTGTCAAATGCTCTGTCAGTATTTATTGACATGGGATTTTTATCCTTCATTTTGTTAATATAATGTATCACATCGTTTGATTTGTGGAGGTTGAATCATTCTTGCATCCCTGGAATAAATGCCACTTGATCATAGTATATGATTCTTTTAATGTATTGTTGAATTTGGTTTACCAATATTTTATTAAAGATTTTTGTGTCTGTGTTTTTCAGAGATATTGGCCTGTAATTCTCTTTTCTTTTGGTGTTCTTGTCTGGTTTTGTTATCAAGATAGTGATGGCCTTGTACAATACATTTGGAAATGTTCCCACCTCTCTTATTTCTGAAAGAATTTGACAAGAATTGGTGTTAATCCTTTGAATGTTTGGTAGAGTTCACCAATGAAGCTACCTAGTCCTAGTGGGGTGTTTTGATTGCTGATTCAATCTCCTTCCTAGTAATCACTCTTCAGATTTTCTATCTCTTCATGATTCAGTCTTGAAAGCTTGACTATTTCTAGAAGTTTATCTGTTTCTTTTAGGTTGTCCAATTTGTTGGCATATAAATTTTTCATAGTAGTCTCTTAAGATCCTTTGTATTTCTGTGGTATCAGATGGAATATCTCTTCTTTCATTTCTGATTTTATTTATTTAAGTCATCTCTCTTTTTTTCTTGGTAAGTCTAGCTAAAACTTTGTCATTATGTTTCTCTTTTCAAAGAACTAGCTCTTGATTTCATTGATCTTTTCCACTATCATTTTAGTCTCTATATCTGCTGTGATCTTTATTATTTTCTCCTTTCTACTAATTTTGGGCTTCATTTTTTTCTTTTTCTGGTTTGTTGTGGTGTAAAGCTAGGTTGTTTATTTGAGATTTTCAACATTCACCATTTTACATAAAGAAAAACTGAAGTCTGATAGTTTAAGTTCCAAGGAAGAAAATTAAGTGGAATCTGTAACTGATTACTAGCCACTCTCTTAAAATGCACTTCTTTTTGCATGTAAGTGTGTAAAATCCATTTAGAATTACAATATCCTTCCCTCTGAAACAGATGAATAAGATGAGATTTCTATATTTTTATTGTCTTTCATATTTAATGGTTAACTGTCCTTGAGCAACCAAGGAAGATACAATGGTTATAATTAAAAAAAAATTTTAAAAAGATTAGCCATATAAATACAAAGAAAAATATGTCAACCTAATCAGAATTTCATGAAAAAATTAAAATAAAATAGTCATATAATGGATTTTAATGAACTCTAGGATTTGTTGTCTTGCCAGCAGCCAGTATTATTACTCATTAAATATATCTCTTAACTCAATGAGCTATGGCAAGAGATGGCTAAGACCAAATTAAATCCTGTTTTCTATGTCTTATAATTAACCTAATGTGTTGAACTGTCATCAGTAACTAAGTTATTCAAACTTCCAAATATTATCCTGTAAAAGAATGACATTAATGAATTCCTTTTAGTCTGCTTCTATTTGGAAATACATAATGATAAGAGATGTTCTTCTTGGCAATAATAGAAACAAAAAAAGGAAAAGGCAATTAATCAATTTGTGAATTTATTGAAAGACAGGACTGTAAGCAGTGTGACACTATTGGTTCCCTAATTACTAATTATTTCCAGTATCTGCCTAATGAGCAAAAAGAGTTCCAACTTCCAAGCAATATGAGTAACCATTAGATTATACAGTGTGTGATGCCATTTCTACATTTGTGAAAATTTCATAAAACCAAAAGGCAACACTTTTTTACAAAAGGCAACAATTTTATGGTCTTTGAAGTCCTCAATAATATATAAGGCTTTAATGTCTCTTTCAAATGTCTTTAAAACCTATTTTAAGTATGTTAATGCTACATTTTTTAAAATTAATTTTTCTTAATGCTGCATCTTTATGCTAGTCCTATAGTTGGTGACGTAACTGAAAATGAGATTGCACTGTGGAAGTGTTAAACACTTTTAGTAGCTCTTTTTCTTTGTGTTTTGTTTCAAATTAAAGTTTTAGTAAGTTTATATTAGTCTGTACTCATTGTTCTGCCTATGTCAGTCTTTTTACTTAATATTTGATCTAAATTTTATTGGTTTCATAACTCAGTATGTACTGTGAGAGTGAGTATATTATTTCCATTCTGAATTTAAAATAAAAACTGACAAAGGGGCTATATTTACTAGCATTGCTACCACCAAGCATTTGCAAATCTAAACAGCCTAATATTGATCCCTGCAAGCACTTCATTCCTCGGTAACCTTTCCATGCCTGTATGTACAAGAGGTAGAAGATGAATGGTATTATTTGTTTGGTGCCCTTAGGAGGAAATTAAATATTTATTAAAAGTATGTTTTTTACTTTGATAACAAATCCAATAAACAAGTGCTTTGATTAATGAATATTAACATTTCTTATTGTAAGATGTATGGATTATTCATAGCTTGAAGGCAATTCTAAGTGCAGCTTTCTGGAAGAGGAAGTGACATTTGTTCTAGAACTGAAGATTTTAAGAAAAATGTTTCTGGAACAGGAATGAAAATGTTTGATTCTTGATTCAGCACTGACATCTTTTGGCTAAGTGATCTTGGATAAGTCACTCAATGGCCTTAAACTCAGTTTCCTTATTTTATAATTGGGATGAAAATAATACTTAAAATAATAATACTTATTATTTATATGTACTTATTTTATATATATATATATATATAAAATACTTAACAATTATAAACATTATAAAATGCCAGGAAAAACATCCCTACACTACACGTAACATGTCATTATTATGCTTCAGATGCAAAATAAACAATTTTGGTTAAGTGGTTTGCTTGTGAACTGTTCTGTGACTTTAGTAGTGTGTATTTTTCCCCCTTCTTTGATTTTATGTTTTACTTAAGGACATAAAACTTAATATCTTTTGTAAACATCTTGAATTGTTTTTAAGTGTTTAGGTGGAAGACTATTTATCTATTAGTATTGTAAGAGTTTTGGGGAAAAGAGGGACTTTTATTTTGTTTTATAAAACAAGGATGATACCAATTTTTTTAGGGTGGGTGTAAGGGTGAGAAGGGAAAATTTACCTTGTATAATTCCCTCCAGATTATCCTGAATTAATATGAGGGTACTTTCTGTTCCACATACATCAGAAGTTTCTTTTAAGTCCATATCTTAATTGAGAGGTTGAGAAAAAGTATATTTTCTTTAATAAATCGGCTAGACTAAAAACTTTCTAATTTATTGGCCTTGCTTATTTTAGGGAATATGGAGATGAACTGAAAGAGAATGAGATAAAAGTAGGTTAACAATATCATTTCATTCTTGGAATGAGGTCTAGATTATAAGTGGAGATTGCTTTTTCTGCAAAAATTCTTTTTGATATTTAAGAGTTTTTTTGTTAGTACGTTTTAAAATCTGGAGCCTCAAGTCTCATGTCAATAATATATTAGGAGGATTCAATTTCAGAGGAGATTCATGAAACAAGTATCTTCATACATGCTGTTTTCACTGTGGGTTCCTTAGAGAAGCTATTTTCCATCGTACAAAGCTTTATTAAGTGATATAATTTGGGTCTCAAAGATGCACACAGTTTAGTGAAAATATCCTAAGTAGAACTAATTCTGTAATGGTGTATAAAACTGGAGGCAGCTCAATTCTATCTGGGATGCGTGGTATCCAGTGGAATTTTTAATAGAATCTATGCATTTACATCTGCACATCATTTAGCTAAATCTCAAATGTCAAACACAATTTTATTTTCTATAATTTATTAATACCAATTTTGCTTTAATAAACAAATTATACATATTTTACTAGCAGAGTTATTCAAGTCAGGGAATAATTCTTAAAGGATATAAAGTATAAAATCCATATTACATAAAGCATAATTGGGTTTTGTCTTAGCTTGAGCTGCCATAGCAAAATACCACAGACTAGCTTAAATAAGGGAAATTTATTTTCTCCTTATTCTGGTGGGTGGGAAATCTAAGATCAAGTTGCTGGCCAATTTAATTCCTGGAGAGAATTCTCTTCCTGACTTGCAGAGAGGGCCTCATTTTCACTCTCCTCACATGGTAGAGTGTGAGTGTGGGTGTCTTTTCCTCTTCTTATAGGACATCAGCCCTATCCAATTAGACCAACACATTTATGTTCTCATTTAACCCTTATCACTTTCTCCCCAAATATAGTCCAATAACATTGGGGCTACATCTCAACATATGAAGTTGAGGCAAGGGGAGCACAAACATTCAGTCCGCAATAGATTTCAAGAGTTCTCTGTGACCCTACACACTAGTAAAATGTAACAGCAGGTACCTATGTATTTTAATTTGAACATTTTGGTTTTTATTTTTATTTCCTCAGTTATTTATTTAGTGCTAAATACTCAGGCTCTATCCTAGAGAGAAGAGGACAAGAATGGGGAAATAAGCCCCATCTCAAGGAACTTCCCGATCAGCATTGTTCTGCAGATAGAAAGGTGGGTGGTTCTATGAGAATGCAGATTGATGTATACATCATATATTGAGCAAAGTGGGTTTCAAACAGCTGAAGAAGAGTTGAAAAAGAGTGGCATGGAGAGGAGATAGCATTCACAGAAATAAAGACAGTGATGGTACAATGAGGAAAATATGGCTGCAAAAGAATGATAGAAAGTGTTGATAAAATAGGGCAGGGACATTTGATTAGAGTTATCTGCTAAGTTTTTAGAAGCAAAGTGGAAATCGTTTGTCTTGAAATTTAGAAATAAGTGCACCCAAACAAAAAAGTTGTTATTTTACGTGATTTTTCATTTCATTTTATTTTTTAACATCTTAATTATATTTTATTTTTTTTCAGTGTTCCAAGATTCTAAAAACTACCATTATAATAATTTAAAAATGATGAAGTATAATGTGTCTGATTAATCAGCAAACAGTAAAATTGTTAATTAAATAACCATCACAATTTTCTGGTGTAAAGGATGTAGTAAGATAGAGACCAATGTGGGTAAAAAGACAATTTTATTAATTCTGAGAAAAATCTAAAATTTATTGAGCTGGGTTTCTATGTGTAAGACACTATGTTCAATGAATTATACATATCATCTCATTCCAGGCTTCCCATAACTCTGTGAGAGATATATTGTTATCTCCATTTTTACAGATAAGTAATTTAAGCTTCAGTAAGATTCAAGAATTTAACCAGATTCTCTCAGCTAATAAGTGGGATTCCAGTCACATCTATCTGACTTTCAAGTCCACTCACTTTCCATTACTTTATCCTGCTCCTCCTGAGAAAGGGACTTAGGTTATATTAACTTGCATCATCTAATTGATTGAGGATTTTAGCTCAGTCACCCTCCATGGAGACACTTGGGTGGCACCAGTCTGGAACACTAGAAGAGTGTCAGTGGAAAGAGAGTTGGTAAAATGAATAGGGTATCAACTGCAGTGTTTCCTTTAGTCTTCTAAAGAAACAAAAAACAGTGAGTCACTAATAATCCTTCAGGTCTTTTCTTGCTTTTATACTGTGATTTCTATTTAAGTAAACTCAAAAGAATTAATTTTTTCCCAAACATTATAACTTTTGATCATATTCAATGTAAGATATTTACTCTAAATCAATATACTATTAGCATTGTGAATGTTATTTTTAAAAAAGTACACTAAAATTCAGTTTCCTTAAATATTAAAATTCACATTGTATATTCTTTGTGAAAATTATATAAAAATTTAAATTTATTGACAACTTATCAACATTGTTAAACATTTTTGTATGTTTTAGAATATCTGCAAAGTTTTGGGCTCAGTGTTTGGGGACTATTGTAGACACATTCTAAGGAGACTCCTAATGAATACCAGTGAAACACCTGATTTGCTTTTTAACATATCAAAATTGTCACCCATTAAATCTATCACATCATTCTATTCGAAACCTTGACCCAGGATTTAATCTAATCTGTTTTATTGTTTCTTTGCCTTCCTGAACATAATTTCCATGAGAGAATAGATGTGTCTGTTTTGCTCACTTCTATACTTCCTACTTCTATAGCAATGCCCAGAATGTTGTTGGTGCTCAATAAATCTTTGTTGAATGAATTATTGATTTATATATTATTTGCTTGTTTTGTTTTCCATCTAAACTTAGCAGACGTCTTAATGGAAGACTCTATGATATCAAGGTAATTATTTGTCTTTTTCTCTTCTATGTTAAATATATCTAGAATATATCTAGAATACTATTAAACTATTATGTATATTAAAACTATTAAACTATTATATATAATAAATGATAATTGATAATTAAAATTTAATGAATACATGTGTTCAATAAATAATAATATTTGTACATCATTTACATATTACTATATTGTAACATTAAAATTTGCCAATATATTTATGTAAAGGGCTATTCCACATAATCTGACCATACCGTTTATTTCTATCCGATTATTTCTCACAGTAACACAATAAGGTAAGAATTACTACTTTGAGAAAACTGTAGACTATTAGAGCCTTAAGAAATAGAAGAGCAGACTTTAGAGTAATTGATCTTAGAAAATGAAAACTTTTTAAATGGAGAAAGACATAGTTACTTCTTTTTTCTTTGTAGTCTTGTGTAAAATCTGGACTTATTTTCCATCATCATAATCCTGAAATGATTCTTACATCTTTTCATGAAGCCATATTACATATAGGGTGTGACCTTAACTATATGTACCCAAATTTACTTCTTCTCCTCAGTTAATGATGTACCATAGTAACCTACTTTCTTGTTTAAGGCTCTGGAATCATCTTCAGTTTGTCTTTCTCCCTTTTACCCCTCCCATCTGTCCTATCAGTGAGTGCTGACAGCTCTACCTCCAGGTTTACCATCTCCTCTGTTACCACTTAGGACAAGCCGCCACGAATTTTCACATGGACACTTGTGATATCTCCCTGGCTAGTTGCCCTATTCCATAATTCTCATTCACAGTTCAATCAACTGCTAAACTTATATGTTTTAAATATGTAATTAAGACCCTATTATTTTATTTTTAAACATCAACCAATAGATTCCCATTCTTAAGGTGAAATCGTAGTCTTTCTGAAGTCTTCTGCTATGACACTGTACACGAGCGGTTCATGTTTTAAATCTTCAGTTGCTCCACTTTTATTCTCATACAATTTGCTGTATACGCATTGGCTTTCATTCCATTGCTCTAACACCCCTAGCTCTTCTCCAGCTCTTTGACTCCAACCCTTCGAGTGATGACTTCCTTCCTTTCATTCTGGTCTCAAATCTGACATTACTCTTTAACAAGGTCTTCATTTATTGTGATATTTAATGTTCCCAACAGTTGATCACACCCATCAATCAAATGGTATCACTTAATTATACTTATTCTTTTCATGATATTAGCCTGCCTAAAATATTACTATTTATTTATTTACTTGTTTATTGCCAAATTGTCCTGCTAGATTGTCAGCTCCTTGAAAAAGACTTCTTTTTGTCCTGTTCAGCTTGCTATTCTGAACATCTATGAACAGTATATGGCACATATAACAATGAATATTAGTCAGATAAATGAACATATAAGCCTAACCTAGTAAATCCAAAATACCTTCTTTAAAATGCAATATCATAATGTCACTACCTGTTTAAAATCCTACAGTGGCTCCCTATTACTGGTGGAACCACTCTTTAGTTTGAGACACGCTATCTCTCATAATTTATTCTGTGCCTTCCATCCATCGTAACTCTTGCTTTATTAAACTATGTGTAATTTTCTCAATATAAGTTCAACTACATATCTCTGAATACTTTTCCTTTGAAGACGGCCTGATTAAATTGCAGACTGAAAATTTACCAAGTCCTCAGTCTGTAGGAGTACAAAACCTAAGGAATTTATAAAACATTCAGGTGTGGCTGACATTTCTAAATTGTTCCTATGTAAATTTTTTCATTGCCACCCCCAAGTTCTTTTTCGTTTTTTTCGGGGTGGGGATGGTTCTCAAATGTTTCTTCTATTACTCCAATTAACTATTTTAGAAGTTGCTTCTTTTTATCAGGAATATTTGGTTATTGCAAGTAAATTTGAATAAAACCTGGAACAGACATTGTTCAAACTAAACTAACCCTTGTATTCAATGGGAAACACCATCTAGAAGCCAAAACTAATCAAAAGTAATCTAGCTCTTATTTTGTTCTTTAAAAAGAAATGCGTATCCTCAAGTTAAGTGTAGGGTCCAAGCACAGGCCTCCCCAACATGGGCCATTTTGATACGAAGATTATTTTGAGTTAAAAAGCAATTAAAATCCAGTAGAATCAGAAAAAGCTCTTTGCTTTTTCCTCCTTAACTACCTAAAAAGAATTTAGATAGAGAAGTAACTCCAGGAAGAAAGCTATCACCATAAATATCTACATTATAACATAAACTAGAAGAACCGAGAAAAACCTATCAGACCAAAGTCCTATATGTCCCATTGCTTCTGAGTGGACCAGTAACCACTTGTTTACCAAATATTTACTTTTTCATCTTCCTGTGATTTGCATTCCTTCCCTTTGAAGTTCCAGATTCTATCCCTTTCTTAGTTCAGAATGACATATATACCTCATTTTGTTTCATCATCTTTAGAATGTCCATGTCTGTGTGGATTCCTCATATGTACAAAATTAAATTTGATTTTCTCCTATTAATTTGTCTCAAGTCAATTTGATTAAGTCTAGTTATAAGGACCTCGAAGGGAACAGGAATTTTTGCTCCCTGACACAAGTACACGTGTCTGATTAATATTTATTTTACTGTACTTCACAATGGTCGTAGGTGCTCTCTCTATAAAATGCTATGTATATAAAATATTATGTGCCATACCTTGTTGTATTCTAATCATCTTACATATATTAATCATTTAATTCTTGCGATTCCATGACATAATTATTTTTATAGTTTTTAAAGTTAAGCAAGCCTTTATCTAGTACTTTTTAAATGTCTTTTGGGTTGAAAACAAAATAGAAGCAACAGTTCATGGCTTCAAAGATTCTAAAACTTTAGCTGGAAATTTTATATAGCACACATGTATCTATGTTCATCCTCTTGCCACTCTAATTTATAGCCAAATATTGGATTTGATGTTATAGACTCAAAGGAATATGTTTGCTTAGCATAGTATGCGCAGGTGGATATTTCTGTAATTGGGACAGTGCCAGACATCTAGTTTCTTAAGGCAGCAGGTGATAAACCTAATTCAGGCACAGAAGAAACCTGAGGCTGGCAAACAGACTCCTTTGCAGTTTCTGTCATGGACTTCTCAATTTAATTTAATTTCTTAAGACCATGGATATAAATTTCCAACATTTTTTAATGCTTAGGGATTGCTTAGATACAAAATTGGCTTCACTGATGTTAGTAGGCTAAGACCTAAGCACCCAAGGCAACCCCATATGGTAGGTAGGACATTCTCAGGTTTTTAACAACATGGTTAGAAATGTGATACGAGGAGAAGCAGGGTAGAGAGAGCAACAGAATTGGTTTAGACATTATAGATAAAGGCATTTGAAGTATCAATGACATATTAAATCGCTTTAAAGAAATCTTCATTGGTGGGGCGCCTGCATGGCTCAGTCTGTTAAGCTGCTGCCTTTGGCTCAGGTCATGATCCCAGGGTCCTGGAATCGTTCTCCTTGTTCCTTGCTCCTTGCTCAGTGGGGACACTGCTTTTCCCCTCTCGCTCTGCCTGCCTGCCTGCTACTTCCTCTGCTTGTGCTCTCTCTCAGTGTCAAATAAATAAATAAAATATTTAACAAAAATTACAGAAGAGAAAAATTTTGATCTAAAAAAAGAAATATTTGTGGAAAATAGTGAAAGTCTATATAGGTATATCATCTACATCTTTCATTTTAGTGTACATATAAAAATGCATTGTTTTGAAATACGCCAGTGTAAGAAATTGCATATTTAAAGATATAGTTTTAATATTAAATGTTAATACATTCACAATAATTTCTTAATTGTCTTTTAAATGGACTTAAATTTCATGTTAGCAAAAGTTATAAATTTTTATTAAAATTCTTCAGCAAAATCAAGTGTAGATATACTCACATTGGAGTGGGTGCCTTATGTTTTCCTCAAATATATGGATATTAAATCCTTTTGAAATCTGATTATATCTACAAACAAGTCATACAATTCTTCTAATTTTATCTTGACAACCATCAATACTGATAAGAAGAAAAACTACATTAGACTTGGATAATATCTGCAGTTATATTACTCACAAACACAATATCAAAAGACAAATATACTCTTGTCCTAAAATTAATTTGCAGACGCTAAATTAATACAAATAATTTAACAGTCTCACTTCCATTCCTGTGAAATCATAATTATTTGTTAAGTTAAATTGCTAACGCATGAATTAAAATAATTTAGTTTTAGAACGTTCTGTTTAGGAGTTTACACATTCAAGACAGAGTGAATATAAGGGATATTGTTATGAAGAAATATGAGTGGTCTTATATTGACTTACAAGTTAAAAGAAAGTCCAGATTCTATAAAAGTCTATGTGGAATGAAGACAGACTGAAGTTTTAACAATGATCTTAAACGCACAGTAGTTCAGGAAATAATGATTAATATAAAAATATGATGCATACATTGAGTAGTTTATATTATTGATATCAGAAAGTGATCTGTAGAGGTCCTGTAATATCTAAAGCAATAACAATCATAGCAAATAAGAGTGATAATGTAATATAATTAATTATTGTGTTCATGTAGACAGATTCTAAACATTGTGTTCAGTTGAATCAAAATAACCTCATAATGGTTACTTAGCTATTTTCAGTTTCTTAGGACACATGGATTGTCATCTTCATGGTTTTAAATGTGGAACTTAAAGTTCTAATTACAGATGAAATGAAATAAAGTTGAAGAAAACTTTGATTTATAAATCAGTAATATGTATTATGATAGGATTATAGTTCACACTGTTTATGAGTATGTTTTATATTTGAAAAATACTTAAACAATGCTTATATTTCATTGTTTAATCAAAACACCTTACCATAAGATTGTTACATTGTTTTATTATATCTACAGTGGAATTTTATTTGTAAGAAATCATATTTAATATTTTAATATAAACAATAGGTCTTAAAATAGTGAAAATTACTATTATTTATTCTCACATAAATATAAATATTAGAAATGTGAATATGTTATTAGAAATTATATTTTATTTATAATGCAAGCTTCTGTGATACTATAAGAAATATACATTTGGTCTTTGTCTTTTGTTCCTGATTCAGAGCTTCTAAACCTGATACAGATAAGGATGACAGGAACATCTTTTGTTATTCATAATCCCTTTTCAAGGCGATACTTGTGTCTATGCTAATAAGGTGATTCTTAGACTTTTTGAGGGCCCCTAGATAGTTCAGGATAGGTGCTGGTGTGTGGAAAGACCAAGTCATGATTAGAGGGTTGGAACCTTTGGTCTCATCCCTGCCCTGTAGCGAGTGCAGAGGCACTGGAGATTGAGTTCGTCACCAATGGCCAATGATCTAGTCAACCATGCTTAGGTAATGAAATCTCCATAAGAACCTCTAAATAATGCACATCGGAGAAGTTTTGGGTTGGTGAATTCATTGAGATGCTGGGATGGTGATGTACTTAGAGTGAGCATAAAAGCTTCATGCTCGTTCCCCCATGCCTTGTCCTATGCATCTCTTCCATTTGGCTCTTCCTGTGTTTTATCTTTTATAATAAACTAATAATAGTAAGGAAAGCACTTTCTTGAGTTCTGTGAGTCATTCTAGCAAATTATCAAGTGGATTTATAGCCATCAATCAAAAGCACAGGAGACCTGGGAGTCGTTATTCAAGGGATCTGCAGGACAAAGGCAGTTTTGTGGGACCGAATCCCCAACCTGTGGGGTCTGCATTAACTCTGGATAGTTAGTGTCAGAGTTCAACTGAATTGTGGGAGCTGTACTTGGGGCATAGAGTTAAAGAATTGGTTGATGTGAGGAAAAACCCACAAATCTGGTGGCAAAAATGCTGTGGATAAAAGCAGTTCATAGTGTCCTACACTAAATTCATGTAAATATTGCACCTTTATCAAGAATTAGTTATAAAGAACTGTTCTTGCTCTTCTTCAAAGGGAAAAAAAAGGCCTTGGAATAGAGGGGAGTGAGAAGGATGGGGTGGCTGGGTGATGGACACTGGGGAGGGTATGTGTTGTGGTGAACTCTGTGTATTGTGGAAGCCTGTTGAATCAGACCTGTACCCATGAAACAAATAATACATTATATGTTAATAAAAAAAAAAAAGAAAAGAAAATGAAGGACAGCCCACATACTGAGGGAAAATATGTGCAAAACACATATCTGATAAAGAACTTGTATCTAGAAAAAAAATCATATTATTAGAAGATATAACAGAAGACTAAAATCTAGTCCAAAAAGTCTTCATCTATATTCATCTATATATACATCTTCATCTATATATACAAGAAATGTTTAGCTTGTCCAGCCTTACATTCTAAAAAAGGTCAAGCTATACAGACACAGTAATTGCAAAATTACTAAAACCATTATCTCTTCTACTTGCCAATATAAATTGTTCCATACCTAGATCATCATACGACTGTTAGCTTCCAGGTCCAGGATAGCTGTTTTTCAATCTGTTGAGAAAGATAGTATTTTATAAATATTAAAGTAACTCACTGTGAATTATGTGAAAAATGTATATATAATAGAAAAACTTAGTCATTTTAACATTTTTGAAGGAAAATTTTAATCTTCTTTAGCTTAATTCAGTTGTATTATAATTTGAGAAATAACATCTCATGTAATCAAATATGTTTTTAAAATAAGCTTATGAAAGGCATTGATATCATTTGACTATAGTGATAGAAGTTTTATGAGAATAAAATGAAGCAAAAACAATAAAACAAAAAATAGATATTTATTCAAAACCTCAAAAAAGATTTCTTGAGTTTTTAACTAAAGCAGTATTTCAAATCAATGGGACACAGATAAACTCTTTAATAAATGGTCTAGAAAATTGGCTAAATTTGAGAGAAAGAGTTTAATTCCCTCCTATATGCCCTACACAAAATTGAATTTTAGAAGAACTGAAGAGAAAAATATAACAGTCTAAACTATAAAAGTAATCACAAAAAATAAATGCAAATAGCTTGAAATTTTTTGAGTGGAAAACGTTTTCTTCAGTAAGACACAAGTTAGAATTCATAAAGAAAGAAACTAAAAGACATAATTAGCAATTTTTAGCTTATATTCATAAAGATTGTATAAATAATGCTAATAGATAAATGAGAGGCTAGAGCAAATATTTGGAGTGGCTATATTAACAAAAAGTAAGAATGCATGATAAAAAATTGTTTATAGGGACACCTGGGTAGCTCAGTGGGTTTAACCCCTGTCTTTGGTTCAAGTCATGATCTTAGGGTCCTGGGATTGAGCCCCACATCTGGCTCTCTGCTCTGCTGGGAGCCTGCTTCCCTCCCTCTCTCTTTGCCTGCCTCTCTTCCTACTTCTGATCTCTGACAAATAAATATATAAAATCTTTTAAAAAATTGTTTATAATGTTATGCAAAAAACCCCAATTAACCTAGAATGAAAATTTGTTAAGTTGATATAAAATGTGCAATTTTTAAAAGCCTATAAATTCCAATAAAATATAAAAGAATCCACAATTTCACATATGCTTATCAATGAAAACAGTAGAGACATAGCATCCCACCGGGTAAAAAAGAATTAAAGAAAGAAAGAAAAAATTCATACTGCTTTTTTTTTTTTTTGCCAAAAACAGGGGTTGGGATTCCCATAAGCAGCTCTCCTAGTACAATCAAAGATAATGCAAAATTAGATTAAAGTATGAAAGCTTATTCCTTTCACTTCAACAATTCTACTCTTAAAATCCATTCAATAGAAATACACATATGCACAGAGATATTTGTGAAAGGATGTTTATTCCAACATTGTTTTCCATGAAGGAAAAAAAAAAAATCCCTAACAATTCAATTAGAAAAATGGCTAAAGAATTTATGATGTATCCATGCTATAGAGTATCTGCTGCTTTAAGTATAATTAGACTTTCAAGTTGACACAGATGCTTAAGATCTGCTCTTAACTGAAAAAGCAAGTTGTCAAACCATATGCATTGTATGATCCTATTAGTATAAAATAGGAAATGGTATATATGTATAAAAATGTACTTCATGCATATAAAAAGAAAACTGGATAGATACACCAAATTTATCCCTCGTTATGGAGTGTAAGTGGTAGTGTGGAGGGAGGGTGCTGGCAAGAGAGGACATTCACATACTAATGCAATTCTTTACCTGAAAATTTAAAAAATGCACAGTAGTTACACATCATTGATAAGAGAAAAGCGAAAAGCACTTGCCCTCAAAAACGTATTTGTTTTGTTAAAAACCTTAGCAAAAAACTCTCATATGTTTATCTGTTTTGATTACAAATATATTGGTATCAATTTCCCAAAAAGGATGGCTCAATTTATTTCTTAATGACTCTGAGAAGATCTAGGTGAGTGAATTAAATAACTTCAATATCGGGTTTGAATTATTAAATCACTGATTAAAAAACCAAGTTGTAGAAAATGTGGTGCTAGTTTGGAATTCACTGGCTATGCAAATTTGTGACTTGTTTAATGTTTTCCTCCAACAAATATCCTCAGTCATCAACCTGAGGAAAATGCTTTCTTATCAAATGTTTTTATTTCCTTCCAGTCTGTCATAAGGCTTTCTCGTGAAATGTTACCTAGCTGGAGCAACATGGTTGACATTTCTTTGCTAATAGGCCAATTTGCACCAGACATGTGTGAGTAGAATATCAGAAGGACCAGCAAAATAATATCTCGTAACACTTGATATCAAAATTGCAAAAATGAACTGAAACTAGAAAAACCTATATTCATGCAAAATAATATATTTTTTTCTGTTAGTATATAGCGCCACCCAGTGTTGTGGAATTCTCTATGGAGCCCTCTACAAAGTAGGCTACAGTGCCAAGATGGAAAGGGACACAAATGACACTATGTGAGCTCCTTAACTCTTCTCTTTCATCTTTATGGAACTTTGGAAAAGTTTGGGAAAAAAAATCCAGGAAAACTGTTAGTTTTATTAATTCACTGTGCATTTCAAAGAACTTAAGATATTCCAAAGAGAAATTCCAGAGGCCATTATAGATTCAGGCATACTTTACACTTCTGCATATCTAAAATGATAGCTTTTTTTTTTTAAATTAAATCACAGATGAAAATAAGAATGCATTTACAGAAAGAAGCAGGGGAATTTTCAGTTTTCTGTAGTAGCTTTTACCATAGGGATCTGATGATGTAGAGATATGCTATTTGGCAATTAAGCAACACAGTTAAAGCATAAATATTCTTATTAAGGAAGATCTATTTTTTTAAGTAATAGAAAAGACATTTCTTCATTACTTAACTGCTGAAGTGACAAGGAAAATGTAAAATTCCATCTAAGTCCCCAGAACTTACATAGATTTGATGAAAGTAACTAAATCTAAGATGAATTACACTTTATTTCTCATTTTATACATTTTCTTGAATAGTCTTCAAGGCTATACTCCCCCTTGTCTTACTGCCTTTAAAAGTTGTGTCTAAAGGCTTCTCCTTTAAAATGGCATTCAGTCACATCAAACTTGGAACTCCTATAACTTAGTTTTTCTCATTAAAATTGCTCTTATTCCATGTTCTATCTCCGGTGCTAACATTGTTTTATTTCCCTCTGCTTGAAATACTTCAGTCAGCACTTAGCAAACATAACCTGTTGTTGTTGTTCTTGCCAGTGTCGTACTTGTTATTATGATCATCATATTTTATTCCTCTTTCTTATGTTTCTCAGGTCTTTTCTCCTGGTATCCTGACTCCGTTTTGCTTTGTTTCTTGCTGTGCTCTATTCATCTCTATGCCATCATTATGATTTAGACCTTTCTTATCTCATACTGCCATGACAATTTTCCACAACCTAATTTGTCCATTGCTCACAATGGAACAAAATTAATGTATTGAAAAATTTTCTCTTCGCCTTTCCAAATAGACTGCAACTTCTTAAATTGAAGAATTATGCCTTTCATTATATACTCTCAGTATTTGACTGCATACTTATTTGACTTATGACATGTTGCCATGAAGTAGCTAAATTAATAATGCAGCACAAACTACTGATCTTGAGAGGAACTGAATTACTTGGAAAGGTTCATGATGTTTCATTGTTTCCTTTGGAGAGCACTCCTCAGATGAAAACACATGTCAATTTTTTTCCCCACCAATTTAGTCTAGTAAGTCTTTTCCTTATCCTGCATACTCACAGAAATTCATACTCACCGAAAGAAATACACTTCGAGGAATCTAGCCAGAAGGAAAATGCAAGAAATATTATATAGCAATTGCCAACATTAGGGAAGAAAAGAATAATGACTACCTGTGATTAACAATGAAAGACTCAATGCAAAACATACGTCAGAGAAACCAGGGATACACAACAGGATCAAATGTAGAGAAATGTAGAGTTCATAGCGCACTCTTCATTCAACTAGTATAGATCTATCCCCTGTTTCTGGATATGCAGGAAATAGAACTCATTATTAAAGTATATTTAATTCTTATGATTCATTTTATATATGTATATAGTGAACTTAACATGTTTCAAGAACTATGTTTATTTTTTATTTTATCTTTTTATAAAGATTTTTATTTATTTGATAGAGAGAGAGTGACAGAGATAGTGAGAAAGAGCACAAGTGGGGAAGAGAGTGCTCGCTTTGGCAGCACATATACAAGTGGGGAAGAGAGGGAAAAACAGGCTCCCACTGAGAGCAGGGAGCCTGACTTGGGGTTTGATTCCAGGATCTTGGGATCATGACCCGAGCTGAAGGCAGACGTTTAACTAACTGAGCCACCCAGGCCCCCCACCCACCAAGAACTGTGTTTAAACTCTTTCTCTTTTAGTGGATATTTTTATTGTCTTTATACATTCCTTGATTAAGATCCTTTATAGCATATAGATATCTGGAAAAATATTGCCTGATGTTTAGAGTCAAGGCCTTGATGTCTTGATGAGAATGGGGAACATACACTAATGGGAAACAAGCAATAATGAGTTCTCAGGAGATTTCTGGTCAAGATAACTCTGTGAATACTTCAAGCTGCCCCTTTTCTTCCAACCATAACAAAACTAAAATTTAAAAATACATATTGTTTTTTTCACAAATTTTTACTAATCCCATGAGTATGCTGGTGTAAAGGACTCTAAGTAAGCAGAGGCATCATATATCAACTACTATGGGGCAAATTATTGAATGGCAAAACTGCTCTATAGGACAAGATCCAGTCACTCCACATGAAAATGAGAGCTGGAATAAGACTCCTTAGTTGTGCAAGAAAAGAGACTTAAAAAGTTATAACCATGTCTAGGAGCTATGTTTTGTTTTTTGTTTTTGTTTTTTATAAAGCTGCTTGAAAGAAGGAAGAAAGTGAACAAGTTATCCCTATACCTTGTCTACCCATTAACTCAATAACTAGATCTAGAATGGCCTTGAGTCATTACAGTATGAGAGTTGGTATAATTCCTGATTCCAGAATGGGGTCTGGGAATCCAAATAGGGGCAAATGTAAAACTACGGGATGAAGATGGAAGAAGAGGTAGGTATGGGGGTTTGGGGGAGGGGGTGGTTTCCCCATGTGAGATTTGTGCAGATATTCCAGGTATGTAAGGAAAGCTAACACTAAAAAAAAATAAAAATAAAAATAAATTGATCAGCAAAACAACAACAACGAAAAATAGAAGCGATTAAATAAAGTCCACACATTAGGGCAATTTCAAAATGACTTTATGTTGAAGATACTAAAAGAGAAAATAGAAAAACATAACACACCTAAAATCATAAAGAAATTATGAAACAAAGACAGATAGACATATACAAGAACTGATGGATATTAAAATCAAATTATAGTTTGTGGGTATTAAAATGCAGCAACTTATATAAAAATAAAACTCCCTACAGCACCATAATCTTCAGACTGAGCACAAAGATATATTGAGTGGGCAGGTATACCGAGTAATTCACCTGGAATGCAGCATAGACTGATAAAGAAATTAAAAGTTAGAAAAAGAAATTGAAAGTTATAGAGAATATACTTATGATTCAACCATAACAAATATGAAAGCACAGTGAAGAAAAAGCTTATCTAAGGTGAAAATGCCTAAAAATATTTCTGAATTGAGAATTACCTTAGCCTTCAGATTGAAAGTACACAGAGACTTCTAGACAGGATAAATGCAGTTAATCCTAGACCACATAGTGATGCTGTAGAACAAAGTAACGAGAAAAAAAAATCTTTGAAACTATCAGAGAGAAAAGAAAAATTGACTACATAGGAATAACAGTCTGAAAACAAAGTTCTCATCAGCAAAAAAATAGATGCCAATGCCTTACTATATTCAAAGAACTGAGAGAAAACATATACAGACAGAGATACAGGCACACATGATCATTTTTGAATATGTCAACTGTTAGACTTCATATTTGATTTGGTTTCCCTTAAAAGAAAGCATAAACAAAGAAAACAACATTTTAAGAAAAATTAATCCTTACATATATAGGGTAGTCCTGACCTATATCCCTATGGCTTTTTGGGCACCATCCCATCAAACAGAGGTAGATTCCTTTGACTGGTGAATATGAAAAAAAAAAAAAAAAAAAGAATTGTTTATTTTTGCCCATTGACTCTGGATTCTCTCCCCTTCTATGTGCTATAAGTTTTAAAGATTTATTTATTTGAGGAAGAGAGAGAGAGTAATATATTATTGAGAAAATACAATTCTAAAAATCCAATTATCCAGCTGTTAAATCTAATCCTATTTATAGTTTAGAAATTTCTATGACCTTAAGTGGCGCATTTAGAACCAGTATTGTAACTTATTTTCTGTAATAAAAAAATTAATGGAGTAATCTATTTAAATTATAGTCACATAGGGAAATCAGTCATTAGGTTCCAGTTATTTATTGCTTAATAACAAAACCACTCCAAACTTAGTGGCTTAAAAATAACAATTTATTTTGCTCATAATTTAAGGCATAAGAATTTGAAAGATTTGTAGTTGGATGATTTCTATCAGAATGTGTTGTCTATCAGGGCTAGTAAAGCTGAAAGTTCTACTTTCAAGATTTCTTGGAGCTACTTGGACTTGATCCCTCTCCTCTCAAGTCATTTCATTCTCCAGGGCCTCTCCAAGTCTCAGGTATCTTACAGCTTTGTTAAAGACGCCAGTTAGCACATTCAGCTTCCTGCCTGGGTGTCTTCTGTGGATCTGTTAGTTCATTAAAAACAGTATCTCTTTTCCATGTTATTACAGACACTAGTTTCACTCAACTTTCCACAAGTACATAGTACAATCAATTTTGTCTACTCTAAATATGGTTTTCTCACTGTCTTTCCAATCTTCCCTTTCAGGGTTCTTTTCACTGTCTTGTAATGGCAGGATCCTGTTTCTAGTTAGCAAGCTCCACAAGGGTCAGTTAATAACAAACCACACTGGACTATAATTGTGTAAAAATCATTTCATTTTGCCCAAATTTTTATGGCAAAGATTCTGGAATAGTTCATTTAAGTGGCTTATTTTTTTATCTATGTGGTGTTGGTTGAGATGGTTGGGGATGGAAGTTTCACTTTCAAGATGGCTTTTTTAAATATTATCTTTATTTTTTAAAATTTTATTAACATATAATGTACTATTTGCTTCAGGGGCACAGGTCTGTGAATCATCAGTTTTACACAATTCACAGCACTCACCATAGCACGTACCCTCCCCAATGTCCATAATTCAAGATGGCTTTCTATACTCAAATGTCTGGCACCTTGATGATACTGATTTCTCCATTTCTCTGTCTCTGCACCACCTCTTCTTGCTCTACATGATAGCTCACCCTCCCTGAGCCTTTCACATCATTGTCATGTCAGGGTAACTGCACTTCATAAAACCAAATGGCTTCCAAGTAACAAGCTGTAGATTTCAGGCTAGTTACTGTTGACCTATGGAATTGGTACAGCATCACCTCTGTTGTATTCTATTGGTCAATGCAGTTACCAGTTCTACCAGGTTGAAAGGGATTGGGAGATAGACCACTTTTAATGAGAGAGCAACAACATTACATTATAGATAAGCATGTCTGATAGGAGATAATGTGGTCTTTCTTGGAAAACACAATCTTTCACAATTATGACCCTTTAATATAAACTCAAACATAAAAATAATGAAACATTCAGGGAGACAATTTTCTTAGTCTATTAGGGCTACTTTTTTTTTTAAGATTTTTTAAAATTTATATGACAGACAGAGACCACAAGCAGGCAGAGAGGCAGGCAGAGAGAGGGGAAGGGAAGCAAGCTCCCCACTGAGCAGGGAGCCCAATGCCAGGCTCGATCCCAGGACCCTGAGATCATGACCTGAGCCGAAGGCACAGGCTTTAACCCACTGAGCCACCCAGGCGTATTAGGGCTACTTTAACAAAATACTACACATGGGCTGACTTATAAACAACAGAAATTTGCTTCTCACAGTTTTGGAGCCTGGAAGTCCAAGTTTGGGGTGCCAGCATGATTGAATTCTGGTGAGGCAGAAGCAGGATCCATACTAAGCAGGGATTCAGATGTGGGACTTGATCCCAGGACGTTGAGATCATGACCTGAATGGGTGGCAGATGTTTAACAAACTTAGCCACCCAGCCACCCCACAAAGCAGTATTATTTTCTTTGAATTATATGATTCAGTTGAATTTAGAAAGAATTAAAGATCAAGGAATATGGAGAGCTTAAAAGCAAAATTGATAATCCATTTCACATCATTATTAAAATAATTCTGTGGATGAGATTTTACATTATTATTGGAATAATAATTCATTAAGTTTACCCAATTTAAAAGGATAGCAACAGCTTTAATAGTTGGAAGATGCTCTTTATGAAATAAATGTTTATCAACATTAAGATGTGGCATTAATGGCAGATACAAGATTTCTTTTCTTGGAGTTAAGTTTTCTACATTTGACCTTTTTTCTTTCAATATTATAATACATGAATATTATTTCAGCATTGTTGCTTTGTTTTACTTTATCATTGATCATAGCCATAATAGATCATAATATTATGAAGTCACAGTAGCCAATTAATATTATAGGCTACTTTCTTATGTGCCCTTTAAAACTTTTTCTTAATTTTCAGTGTTTTAATCAATGCAGTTATTTAATTATCATTCCACTTAAGATTTATTCATTTTATTTATTATATGCCAGTAATGGAAAAAAATCCACCTTATGAAATATTAGAGTAAGCGAACAAGCATTAAAAATCCTTTAAAATCTCAGTTGAAATGCTTCTAATAAAATGGATAAAAACAAGATATATTCAATTTGATTTTCTAGGCACTGCTGTGTTCCAGGTAACTCACCAAGGGAATGTGGTGATTTAATTGTCTGGATGGCACAGCAAGAGGTCCTCTGAAGTTAGATTGAAGTTGGCTCTGTAGTATCCTGCTTCTGTTTCAGAAAAATACACACTTTCTTTGGATACTCAGCATGATATTCAGTAAGCATAGATGTGAGAGTCTAACAAAGAAGAAATGCTGTTATTTTTTATTCACTACTCTCCTGGGGTCCCTTGACACTTGGAGTTAACATACTTCCTTAGAAATATTTAACTGTTAATGGTTCTTTCTAGGTAAAACCAAATCAGACAATATGCATGTCAAGAAAAACATTAAAAGCTTGAATTTTTACCAATTTCAATCCTTTTTTGTTGTTGTTGTTTAATGGCTAAGCAAAGGATTTATGTGTAATTCAAATGTTTGTTGAAAAGATATTAGAATTTATCTCCCCAAATCTGTACACTCAATTCTCACATTTCCATATGCACATTATTCGCATTATCAAAATATCTTTAGTAAATCAAATATTCTCGATTGCAACTTAATGGTTTGCTTTGTTAACACTTTTTCACTCTTTATTTACAAGCACTTTGAAAAGATTCTGAGATCAAGCAGAAAGAGAAACACTTACTTAACCCCATGATCTGCAAAAGATGTGAAGAAATAAGTGTTATATGGGTATGAGCATAAGAGAACATTTTTTGGTCCTCCCATGTGTATTCTGTACCTATTTTTTTTTCTTGAGGGGGAGTCTGTGATCAGATATAAAATTTTAATTTTCATTCTCATTACTGAAAAGAAAATATATTTTATGTTGGCTGCTGCACTAGTTTTTTCTTGTGATATACCAAATTATCACAAATTTAGTGGATTAGAAAATACACTAATTATCATGGATCAGGAGTCCAGGCAAAATTTAGCTGTGTTAAAGAGAAACCATGGCTGGATACTAGTTAAAGCAGCAAAACCAGATTCTACTCAGGACTATTGAATAGGGGAGACGATAAATCAGTGTAGAACTGGACTCAATTCCAAATGCAGCCTGAAAAAGTGGGGATTTATACCAAGAAGCGGGTACAGATGAGTGGATGGAAAATTACTAAGAGGAACATCAAGGGTAAGGAGAAATTCTGGCTAAAACAACTTGACAGGCTTCTTACTGTAGGCAGGCTAGGGTGATCAGATATTAAGTGTCAGAGGATAAAAAATTTGATCAGATAATTGAAGATGATCAGATATCTAGAGATCTAGAGTAGGAATCTTGCTGGGGTGCCTGGGTGGCTCAGTTGGTTAAGCATCTGACTCTTCATTTTGGCTCAGGTCGTGATCTCAGGGTTGTGGTGTGGTGCTTGATCTCAGATCAAGCACCACATCAGGCTCAGTACTGGGCATAGAGCCTGCTTAATATTCTCTCTCTCCCTGTCCCTCTGCCCCTGCAAGCCCTGCCACCCCCACACACTCCCTCTCTTAAAAAAAAAAAAAAAAGTAGGAATCTTGCCAAACTAACTTAGCAGGATTTTTGCTGAAATAAAGCAGTACAAAAATGGACATGGAAGTCTAATGGTCAAGGCCTATTTGAGATGAGGTTTGAGAAGAATCTGACTAAAGTTTGGTCAAGGAGGGCATCTTGTCAGCAGGATCCTCTGCTTATACTCTTATTTTGAGCCTGGAATAAAAATTTCAGCCAGACTGAATTTTCATCAGAGTTTCCATTAGGAAAAAACTCATTTCCAAGCTCCCTCAGATTACTAGTAGAATTTACTTCCTTGTGGCTATCGAACTCACAGTGGTTCACTTGTTTGAGGCCAGGAAGAAAGGGAGTCTCGACTTCAACGAAGATACTAGTCCCACTGTAAAGGGCTTTACCCTCATTAAGTCAGGACCAATCAGGTTAATCTCTTTTTTGAGAAACTTATAATCAAGTGATTTGAGACCTTAATTGTATCTGCAAAATTTCTTCATCTTTGCCATATTCTGTTGGCTTGCAGCAAGTCATGGCAGCTATAATCCCACTCATGAGGAAGGGATTGTACAAGGCCATGAGTCACTGGGAATTGGGAGTTACTGTAGGCTGTGTCCACTATAGCTATCTTAAGAGAAACTGTATCCTAGTCAGAAGGAATCCTGACTGTGAATGTTCATAAGAGTCATTTTCCTCTATGGAAAACCTGTAAGTTTTATTACTATCAAAAATTGTAAGGATAAGGTAAGGAAATAGTCATGATAGGTGGTATCCTATGTGTTCATCTTTGCATATAATTGTACACTTAACAAATATGTACAGGTATAACTGATGAATAAAAGGCATTAACTGTGCTTTCTCCTGATCTTTTTTTAGTAATAAGAATGTTAATGATAATACTTTCTACATCAAGACATAGATTTCAAAATAACAGCATTGATCACAATGACATTGATAAAAATCAAGAGATTTAGTTCCACGACTCACACATTATTATAGAATATGGCAAATGTGCAGCACCCTAGCTTTTCTTTTCTCCCACAACTTCGCACCACCCACATTTACTATACTCCAATTGATCTC